>JWHW01030981.1:254475-278774 GCA_000931545.1 Papilio glaucus | reverse complement strand
CAACTTCCTGGCGTCCTACCAGATCGGTCCATCCGGAAGGAGGGCGCTCCACAATTCTAGTTCCCGTCCGTTGAAGAATAAATGATTAAAACTATTTAATGGCTGCGAGTGTTTTCACAAACAGCAATGGATTTTTACAATTCTAAAAATTAAATAAATTGGAACTATAAATACAGTAAGAACTCATTTGTCACAAAAAATAAATATATAACGTAATAAATCGTCCCGCCTTAATCCATATTAATGGTTTCTTCAAACATATATCATTAATTAAATATAAGATGTAATGAATTTTTCGGGGCGAGCGAGACGCAGTATGGTTGCGTCATTACAAGCCGGTCTGCGCAATTATCATACGTTATTAATCGCAATGTCTGAAAGAGGTAGCGGATAAATAATGTATGTGCGAAAGAGGTGAAAGATTAAGCCGGACCTCACTATGTGTGTTTTGCAAACTTCAAAAAAAAATAACAAAGCTAATTCCACAACGGTAAATATTTACTCGCGTATTAAACAAGCGCTCCTTACAAATACAGCTGGACCAACGACTTCGTGAAGACGGCGGGAAAATGTTGGAATCGGAAAGCGTAGGGCCACATGCCGAGGAAGACAACGTGGAAGGCGGAGTAGTCCTACGGTATACTGGTATTGGCTGATGATGATTATGGATTAATGTTCTTTGACTGTAGGTTTATTAACGTCAGCACGTTTGGTCGGTGCTTATTTGTAGGGCTTAGAAGTACCCTAGAGTACGCCACTATCCAGCATCATCCCTTATTCATGTAATTTAACTTTTTATGATTTCTCCGATTAATTCTTATCTTGTTTTTCTCTCCTAAAATCAATTTCACCGGGTCATTCGATGCAAACGAACTTAATGCATGAACTTATAATTTTAAGCGTGGTTCTCGACTTAACTGTGAATATTTATTTGGTCCATAAACTTGGTGTCAGCGTTGTAAAACGTGACCGCCTTTGTTCACAACATTGTTGGCGCACAAATGCTTTAGCATTTAATGTTTTATGGCTATGCATTTTTTAAATTCCATTTCATTTTATACATGGCAAATATAAAACAATGTATGTCTTAGCAATATTACTACCAATGACAAAAAATTGTTATCTAGGTTTTGAACATAAGAAGCGTAGAAGCGGACGAGGAGGAGGAATAATGATAACTGTAATATAAGCGTCTGAAAAAGCTCTCACTAAACAGTGGGATTAAGAGTTTAGTACCATAAGAGCTGATTTTAGATATATCGCGTATTGTGAGAAATTTCCTTCCAAAGTAAGCCTGATTAGAAAGCCCAATTCTCTCCCCACTTATCTTCTTCATACCCTTATTAACCCTAGTACTTCATCTGTCATAAAGGCTGACAGCGCATCTTCAACTCCAGTGATTGCAGCCGATGTCTTGTGGTAGTGATGGTTCCTTGTCATTACATCACATATAATTTGTTCGTTTGTCTCCTTCTAACATAAAAAGACAAGTTTGCCATCACGGCCCTGCAGATGTGAAACATTTTGAAATTTATAATAAATTTAAAAAATACCAAATATGGAGTAGGTAATGAAACAGAATATAGTTTTATAATTCTAATCAATATATTTGACTTAATATTTTAATAGTCATAAGTAAGAATCAAAGAATATACTTATTTATAAAAAGAAACACAAAAGGGGGAGTCCGTAAAGTAGAAGGGGTGTAACGCCAAAAGAGCGTCACGCCGTTTGCCGTCACGGCATCCTGATCGACTTTACAGCCAAGGCGCGCCAATAGATGTTTCTCATAAAAATATTGCAACGAGAAAACCCAACATATAATACAAAGAAAACAATTGGCGAGAAATAACACTAAGCATGTACCGGCAACTGATGTAATGCTGCAATATTTTAGCCTTAAAACAATACCACGCCAAGAATAGCAGCAAAAATATGCCGGGAGCGTTAAAACGAAGGCTTTATAGCTAGTGGGAAGTGGGTTAAGCGCTGAGCTAATGAAAACTAATGTCTTCTTTGTAAGGTTCTAAATATATGTGTTAGCGACCGAACGGGAAACCAGCTATGCTATAATAGCTTAGGTGAGGTGCTCTTTCGCTTAATTTGTCTCTACGAGGGATTTTAGAATGTTAGAAAACCGATTATGGCGATTCGATTAGAAGAGAGTGAATCGATTTATCAATACATCTGTTGATGCTCAATGAATAAGACTTACGACCTCCTACTAGACTGATCAACGCACGGTCAAACTACTGGACCAAGAGACTTGAAATTTTAAACAGAAATCTCAGGCGAGCACTAAGAAAGAATTTTTCCAAATTCATCCCCTAAAGGTCTAAAGTAGGGGATGTGGAGAAATAATTATACTCCAATGAATCATATTAAACAGGGTTCAGTTCTAATAGGGCAGTTGTCGCTTAAATTTAATGGCACAGTAAAACCGCAGGGCTCAGTTTGAATAATATAAAGAAGTAAAGATAGAAAAATACACAATGTATGAATATTTAATCTGAAGATTCCACGATAACAGTCCAATATAGATGCAATATTCTATCAGTTCTAGTAAGCCCTAGGCCACTATAGCAATATAGCAAATATTGATGCGTAAGCTTTTAGGCAAATTGAAAGGTTTGCGCTATCAGCCTAGAGTGTCTGTGCCTTCAAGAGATTCGAGATTAAGTTTATATCAAAAGTTAGAATTGAGTTTGTTTTTGTTAAATTAAACCGAATTTGTTAAATTGAATTGAAAATGAATATTGTTATTGTAAATTCGAAATTTGTTAACAAAGTCATTATTTTATTATAATTTGCAGTTGTTGGTTCCCGAATGTACAGTTTTTGTTGTTCTACCGTGCTGCATATTTGTGCGCAGATTTGTAGAACTATGGTATCCTGTACATCCCACGACGATATCACATCCAGGCATGCAGATAGGAAGCATTATTTAAGTTAAAAAGAATTTGAACTGTATTCAAAGATCTACCAATATCTTGTTTGAACGGGAAAGGAGGTCCACGAAATGTGAAAATAAAAATATACATATAACATTACAAAAAAAAAAGTTTTGTTTTCTCCATATAACATCAGATGTTAAATAAATGAAACCATGAATATTTAACATTGTATATTCAAAAACTAAATTTAACTGGAATATATCGTAGTGGTTTATTTTCACGAAAATTTCCTTCCATTGTGTTAATAATTATCGGTGATATATCATTAACTGATTATTATTATTATTAAATTGCATTAAAACTTTATTAATATATCAAATGCTCAAAAAGTGATCTTTCCTAGAGAATACAAAATTCCATTTTTTAAATAATTTCATGTTCTTCCTATCATCTAACATGCTATGTTTTTAGAAAGAAATATTAATTATGAGTAACCTTCGTGACTATTACATACTGTTCAGTATACTGTTCAGTGCTAGCCGCGTTTACTTAATCAATAAAACTGGTTCATTCCTAGTGTTACATCGATGAAAATATTCTCTTCAGAACCTTACAATCAAAAGACTCACAGCCCCGTGAGTTATAGAATTATTTAAGCATCAAATAGTATAAGAAAAATTAAGATTGTACAATGTTTAAAAAATAAAGCAACCCTTGGAAAACATAAGGTCATTTCTATATTAAATGTATATAACTAAAGGCGCGCTCTTCACAAAGGACATTTCACAGGCGAACTGCTATAACCCCACGTAGTTCAGGTTCGATGCTCGACGTGAAATAGAGCGAAAAGTCCCTTGGTCGGCGCCCGTAAACAATTTCATCACATCATGCGTGATATGGGGCCGCGAGTTTATGGGTTTTACAGCGTTATAATACTTCATTACAATACCCAACACCTCTAACTGCCCTAACTTGTTAAGGCATTTTAAGTTGTTAAATTGTAACCAGTACATGAAATGTTATACGCCAATCTAGATACATATATAAAAGGCGATATATCAAAAATCTTCTATTATGAAAGAATTTCAAAGAAAATAAAAAATGTATTCAGTACAATATTGGCGATTTACCACGTTCTACTTTTAAATGAAATCTTCTTAAGGAAACCTGCTTGCTAGACAACTATTTGAAAGAATACTCGAGCACAGAGATATACAAGTGGAAAAGTGGGACCATCGGACTCGTAACGCAGAAGTATAAAAACCCCTATTGCTACCTTTCGTATTCTCAAAACCGAATCTAGAAACCACGCGATGTTTATACTAATTTAAATAGAAACTTTGGCTTCCGACTGACCTACTGACTACGTGACATGTCCATTAAAATATTGTCATCACAATAAATCAATCTATTAGAAAATAAAAAAGCAACTTAACATAACTTGACCTCTAGAAATCACTTTAACGCCAAGTACAAAGACCGTGAAGCAACACACTAAACGCATTAACGGTACGCGATTCGAAAAGAGCAGGCGCATTATTCATAAATGCACTTAATACGACTAATTTACATAAACATCGAGAGTCGGGCTTTCGTTGCTGCCGTGCCATACATCATCCCAGCTATCCCAAGCCGGCGAGACCGGTCCGGGATGAGTGACGATCGGCCGCGATGCTGCCCGGGTTACCACTCTGATTTACTGGAGTTAAAGCTAGCCGCATAGTTTAACTCGAGTGACACACGGTAGGTGAAAGTGGCGATCTAATGCGTAACTTTTGTTGACTAGTGTTATTGTTCATTATACTAGTGTTTGATACTATAGCTCGTGAAGGGCTTTTCTTAAAGCCACGTAAGTAAAAGAACATAAATCGCAATTCTTTTGTTCTAAATTAATTTGCTTGTGGGCGAAGTGCTGGCTGAACGTTGTATATTGTGTGTACTTTAAAAAACCTGGGACAAATTGCCGGCCTCTTTGTAACCTTCCAATTACAATGTGGGTACCGCTTCGATCAAATCTTTGAGGAAGGGTCGGAGGTTAAATAGTCAAATCCTAGTTTATTCATTACAAAAAAGTTGCCTGAATTATTAAGGATTACGAGTTTACCAGCTACATTCGTAAGATTCGCGCAACATGAATTTATACATCAAGATTGATGACAAAGTAATGGAATTCTAATTAAGAATAACTATGACGTATTTAACTGTCGAAAACTAAAAGCACATTAAAGCTTAGTATCTCCTTAATGTGCGTCGTTCGAACAAAATTTAATGTTGAATTACTACAGTATCTAATGAAGATTTTTTTCAAGTATTCATTACTCGTCCTGGCGCTTTTGATTTAGATATTAAATAAGATAGTCTAAGTAAGTAATTTTATTTAAATTCCTAAAGTGAAATATCAATTTTGTGGTTCGTGTAACATCTAGATAAAAAGTTAGATATTGGAAAGAAAATGAAGATGTTGCACTGAAACGAAAGTTTTCGTATCAAGCTGAAACCCGTAAAATTTTACGATTTTACGCAAACACGCAAAAAGAAAATTTTATTTTTAAAGTATTGTGCTTCGCTGGCGATGATTAAAACTTTTTAATGGTGTTACTGCTTAGATTTGAAATGCAGTACATAGCTGAGTTTACTTTACGTTTAGTTTCGAGTGGCATAGGGTCTGCTGCATAGTATTACAAGATGCACGAGGACAATAAGAGAGAAGGTCACGGAGAGATACTACGGATCTAAGCAATAAGAAAATGACAAAGAGGGACAGAGATAGTTTTGAAAGCCAATCAGTATAGATATTTAAAATAATAACCATGCATACACTACACTAATTTAAAACGCACAAAACGACGCGGCACGTGGAAACGACGTGATCATAATCTTTCAATTTCAAAATACGCCCATTAATTAATAAAGATATGGAATATCATTAAAGAATCACAATAAGCACTTCGAGACTCGTATAAAAGTTTTTATTGCCACTAGTGGTGTACTCGCGCTTACGCTCTCCCAACTTTACGATCGTGTGTATAATTTTAAGTCGAGTCTAACGACCTTCGTAGTTGTCACTGACACGTTAGCTTCTTGAAAGTGTATTGGAAATCAACCAGCATTGTTGTCTATTGTTAATAACATTGTGTTACATACTGTCGTCTTAACAATGGTAAAGTAATAAACATTCCGACTGTGTTCGAGGTTTGCGAATTATAATATACTTTCATTGGCTGTATTCGCCTACGTATAAGTCGTTAACATGAAATCGATTCTTTACGGTGTTTCGATACGAGTTTCTTCAATCTTGATATCGATGTTGGTGGTTAAATAAACCTTGCTTTACATAGTTAAAGCAGAAGGATGCCAAACGATGGTAAAGTAATGAATTTAAAGATATAGTGTGTATTTCAGCAATAATCTACAATAATACATTTCAATGGATTAGTCAAACAACACAAGAGATTTACAATCATAATTAATTAACCCAAATTAACTTGATTTCACGATGGTTTGAAAAATAAACTGTTCCATTGTCAGCAGCAGCTTACAGTATCTGTGACAGGCTTAGCCCAATCCTTTATAAGGCTAAGCCGTAGGTGTAGGGTTCTCTATACGTATTTTCTATTAGAGTGCTGCGATGGGTACGTAACAAGTTATAGTTAGTTTAAAAAATACCCAACTGACTGCATGATTATTAGAATTATGATACTTAACTTCTAATTTATGGGTTTTGTCAGCATGTCATATGCGCTATGAAACTCCAGGAAAGAACAAGAATCTAATGACACCTCATTCACAATGGAACAGACATACATACCCGCGAAAAACATTTACTTCTGCGTCAGTCAGGCAAAAAACAATTACATTTTATCTGATTCATATTAATTAGAACATATCTGGAAATAATCGCCACTTTATAATATTATAACCATACTATAATTAATACCTTTCTTGTCCGTAATGACTGCTGACATGTTGAAGACGTTAATTTAGCGAATTAATTATTAAAATAATAGACCCTTTATTAATTGCCTGCTATCAAAACGTTTACCTTGGAGGCCCTCGGAGCCTTAAGAAAGGAAAGTTTGGTCGACAAAGGCTGACTATTGAGCCATTTCGCGTGGCGGAGGCAAAGAGAATTTATGGGCGTACGCATCGAACAAAAGGAGATACGGAGAGGTACCGCCCACCAGAATATACTTGAATACCTTAATATCCTGAAGCATTCACGCTCGAGACTGGTACAGACAAAGATTTGTTCTTGCTCACAGCTCAGGCTATGGAGCTGCTGAATAATGACCTCATTTTCGGGATCGCAACGACGACTTGTATGTTTCATGGTCAGGTAGTTTGAGTCGCAAAGAAATCTTACAATCTGGTGAAAGTCACATGTAATGTATTACGAAATATTTAATCAACATTATATGAGGCCCTGCACCTTTTTTGTTACGTTATCTAGATTATTTTACTCAGAAGAGTTTAAGATACAGAACACATAAAAAAAGCGGCAATAGTACTGACACATTGTTTTATTTAGCATCAAACATTAAACGTAAGAATTAAATGCATATTCAACATACCTGTATAACTTTTTTAATTACTAAATTGGGGTTATATACTTTTTATAGTATTTCGACGACGGTGGGCCAATGCCGCCGTTGAACGTATCGAATTGAATTAAATTAAGTTTCATGCTTCTTTAAATAACATACGGTTGTAATGTGTTACGGCCATGTTTGTTAGGAGTTCATTTCGGTACGACCTCCACTGGTTTGGAGGTCAAATTATAAAAAAAAAAACTATAAAACTGATATAAAATTATGAAGAAACTTTTACGACTATCAAAATAGCATTGCCATTGGAGAAATGGATTTGGTTTCTATTGGCATTTATTTATCGCTTTTTCCATATTATTATTATTTATAAAAAGCGCTATTTCAGGGGGTGGTGCTACAGTTTGATCAGACAAAGCCGTAATTTAAGAAGATGTCTTACTTAACGCTAGTTATAACAACAAAACAACCGAATGAACAAGTAAAGGCGGGTGAAATCGTTTTTCATTTTTCCTAATCATCCCCTTCAAATAAATGTCTCTTCAACTTCAAAATTCCAATATGGCAGCAAGTTAGACAATCCATCAACATTGCCGTCTCATTAACAAGTTTCAGGGCGGAACGAACGAAATGCATCTTCCAGCAATTAATCCTCAATCTGCTGAACCACAAAGACTTCGGTTGAACGACCTCGTAGGGCCTCAGGGGAAAAGGGTGGCAATCATTAATAATAGACAAATTTTCTTTCTAAATATTTGTCAAAACATTTTCTGCCTCGCCTGTTCTTTTACCCTTTTTTACTAACTAATCCTTAGAAATGGTTGGAAGACAAACATTGTTTTTACCGTCATATCAAAATTACAACATGCGTTAGATGAAGAGATATGCCTTTTTGAGTATTTTCTCTTTGCGTTTTACAACTACCTCCTGACATTAAGTGGTAAAGAAAACTAATTCGGCAATTGTTTCATAATTCTCACCGAATCTTTATATGAAGAATAAATAAATTCGCTCTAATGATCGCACTTCTACATTATACTATCTAAATTCTACGATAGTTTGTGCCACACAAAATGGAGATTCAAGTGAACAAAATATAAAAAGGCAAACGTCATCTTCATCTCCAGCCATATTCACACACACACGTCACAATATAGTTTTAAGTAACATTTTGTTTGTGCAAGTAATTAGAAACCTAATTAGAGCTAAAGTTCTAATTCGGGCGAGAGTAGATCTTGCGATGTTACATATACAAAGAGACCTCAAAGGTCTAAGAAGCAAACCGAGAGATAGCTATTTAAGCTAAGAACCGAATGTGGTTACGTAATGTAAGTCAGATATTCGTTGCCATTTGCTTAAAATTAAAGAAATGTTCTTGTTACTCTATACAAACAAAATAAAAAATTTCAAAGCCTATTACAGACTAATGTGACTATGGTCGGTGGCGTACCTACTGAGTACCACGATCTCACAGAAAACCGCTAAGTAACTTTTACTTATGAAATTCGCCCAGTGAGTAAGGCGACCGACTTCCCCTTGTCTTGCTATTATTTTATACTTGACATGACCAACGCCATACTGTTTCGTACACCGGCTTTCCTATCATGGCTGGCAACATATCTTCAATTATTTCGGTTGTTGAGGAGATTTATCAGAACAAGTCGTCGCTTTGTATGCTTGTTTGACTCTTTATCCCTAAAATATAATTACAAATTGTAATTTATAATGTATGTAAATATATAATGTAAATTTATTTCTCATTATAACAATAATTATAAAATTAAACGGTTATTGGCTAACTAAGCAAATACCTTTCCGAAATCATATTTTTCGCATTTAATCAAAACTTCATTAAAAACACAGCGAAAAGGTCGCAAAGAAACCTAAAGACCGTCTGAAGGCGTACAAAACTAAATTGGACAATAAAACTTTGTTCTAATCAAACGGTTCTAAAAGTGAGTTATCTAAGTTGAAATTATCCAGCCGGGATCCGGATACCCGGCTGATTTATCGACCGGAGGACACAGCTGGGTGTTCAGGTGACAGATTTACAACCGGGAACTGCGTTAAACAATTAAGACCGGTGTCTGACCGTCGGTTTTTTAACCGGACAAGTCGGTAGACCGGCGGACTGGGAAATTAAACGACGATGTTACGTGTTGTTTGTCGCAGCCGTTATCAAGTGCCACGGGATGCGACATTCAGAGTAAAAAAGTCGCAAATGGAAGAAAATCAAAACCATTAAAACTATTTAAATTTTAGCTAATCATTACTAATAAAAAATAATCACCCTTAGAAGGGGATGTCACAGGACTTATTTTCTTATGCGAGATATTAATGAAAAAAATATGTATTTTAGTTAAATAATATGTTGAGAGGCCCTACTTTAGAGCCTTAATACAAATAAGACGAAGTAATTATTTAAAGTGGATGCGAGCACTAACTAATTCAAAATATCGCACAAAAATAGTCTAGCTTTTTCTAGGTCTGCGTGTATAAGGAGTGGTGTTACAGCGGACCTTAAGTACGAAGCTGAGCAATTATGACGAGTGACCATTGACCCGGATAAGGGCGGCAATGGCTCGTTTACATTGTCGCACCGAGGCAGCTAACGCTAAATAACTTTGAGAATCAGTGGGGAAATTGCAAGCGAAAACAGACTTAACTGATTGTTTTTTTTTAATGTAAATTTATTTCCATTTTTGTTTTGGTGTGTGCAAAAGTAACTTTCAATTTTTGAGACAAATTAAAAAAAACAATAAGTTTCAGTTACTTTCCTTTTGTTTCTTTCATTTCTGAATTAGGTTTGCACGATGAAATAAAGGGCAGATAATATAAGATAAAATTGATGATGTCACGGTATTAGGTGACCCTTGCAGAGCGATCTTGTTCATGCGTAAACATCGGGTAGCCTTCAAGTAATAGGCAAGAGAACGCTTAAGGCTTAAGGTGGTGGGTGAAAACCAAAATAAAATTCAACAAAATGACTGAAATTATTAGAACTGAAAGCACGGTGTAATATGGATCGTTTCGCCCCATCTGAAGGGTGACAACCTGGTGGCAACGGATCTGAAACTGTTCTGTTCGTTAAGAATATTCATGGATAATGGTGCATCAGTTTCGGCACATGAAGACGCTTACGTGAATGCATAACATGCAAAAATATGGAATTCTTGCCCCACTGATAGAAGAGTAATGTTATTTCACGGGTATCTATGTCCGTTCCATTGCGAACTTCTGTTGAAAACGGCTTACCGATTTTGACTAGTGAGATGCCATTCGATTCGCAGACTTTTCCGGAGTATCATTGGGGTAAAGTCATTCGGGTTTAAATTTGTTATTGCTTGTAAAATACTTGATAGAATATTATCGGCGGTTAAATTTGGTTTCGCTAAACTTAGAAACAGACCCTTTGGCAGTTCGTAAAATGTTTTTTCAACCATAAATCATTGTACATTCAGAATGAACTTGATATTACTATATTGTTGTTCATTGCCACCGTTGCAAAATACATGGTCAGGAATATCTTGTAGATTGTTCGCGGAGATAGAGTTATTGCGCCACGAGTCAATGCAAAACTGTTGTGTCTGTGTGTGTGTTATTTATGAATATTCTCCAATGGATATATGAGCTTCCTGTTACAACGTTCGAGGGCAGATATATATGTTCGGTCGGTTTGCTCAACTGTTGGCAGGATTTAACTACAATTTCTTGCTTAATGTTTATCAAAACTTCATCTGCAGCGAACTGTGACCAAAGTTTTAAGCCAACGGAATTATTCACAAACCTCTTTTATATTATGGTATCCCATTAATTCATATATATTTTTTTATAATCTTGACTTGGATTTAGGGTCCAGTTTTTGCGCTAATACGAAATGGGACTTCCTAGGAGAACTTATATCGATCAGATTTTTGACATACTAAAGAAGGACTAGGATATGAGGAGTACCCATAACCGATGAGCATGTATGCGTAGATGTATGAATGATGTAGATGGAACGAGAAAGGTGTGCCAGGATCACTCCAAATGGAAATCCGTGATCTCTGCCTACCACTCTGGGTTACAAAAATAGAAGCATACATTTTTTTATTTGCAATAGTCGAAAACAATGACCAGTCAATGACAAATAGTTTAAGGAAGGCTGCTACCCAATGTACAAACGTTGATGTTGTTCTGGTTGTATATGTAGATCCCTTCTCTATAACAATGATATGAATGATAAGTTTTACGCAATGTATTAATTAAGACAGTTGGATAGGTTAACTGTTCTTTTGACTTTGTTTTATAATTGAAACGAGTAAAACTATATCCTTTACGAAACACCGCTTACAAAAGTCAGAACTTTAAATGCGAGCTAAATTAACGTTTCCACCAGGGGCAAATACGTAAGGAATCAGATGAAAGCTTTTATTTTGTATAAATAGTTTAATTGGCTTGTAAGAACTGGAAAACATTGAAACCCGAGCTTGTATTTAATCTACATATGGTTTAAAATGTCGTTAGAGATTTATCTTTCAAATTTGTATCTGTCTTTCAAAGTGATAAACAAACGTGGGCAGCTTCGGTTGACATTCTCAGGCAATTATTAATGGTTGCCTATCATTGAACGCACACAAATATAATAGATACCCCAAAATACTTCAACTATAATTTATGTATTTGTCTTTAAAACGCTGACAGTAAAAATAGCAGTTTGATATTATTGCCGAGATAGACCAATCACTTTGCTTATGAATCATAACTTTCTTAGAAAGATCATAAATATTCAAACTGCCAGTAAAATATACTTTGCGATGGTTAAATTGTTTCACTTTACCTTACTAGCAATAGTTCGTAGAAAACGTTTAAAGTAGCCGTTGTTGCTATAATTGTTTGTTTGTTACCTTTCTACGACAAAGAAATTGTAGCAAAACCTACGGGAGTTATCATGACCTTTCCTAATTCACCTATAGTATGTACACTCCATCGTTTCGTACGCCTTGAGATGTTGACGCCCTTTTCCCACGTTATGTGGGGTCGGCACAGTATGACTGCAGTATATACTGTATAGGTTTTGGCTAAAGTTTTTACAGTTAGCCGCCTGGCTGACGCCAACCCTCTTCAGAAATTATTTTAAAAAATAACTAATACGAAGCCGCTTTTTAAATTGTAAAAATGTCGATCAATGTTGTAACACTAGAGAATTCAGAAATAATTATTTTATCTGAATGGCAGAGAAAGTAATACTAAAGAACGATTCTTAAACACACAAACAGTGGTAATAACAACACGCAAGGGTGCAGAGTAGTACGAGATTGATTGATTTTTACCTTCATCCCACAACTACTGCACAACTAGCTCCTACCTAATTGGATATTTGTAAGTGAAACTCTGCGAAAAAAGGCTACTGTTCAAATTAAAGTTCACCAAAAACATACAAATCGTTCCTCTATATAATATTAGTAAAGATAACTAGATTCAGTGTCGATATAATTAAAATCTTAACTGTACTATGGGTAAAGTAAATTGTAGCAAGTATACACTAGTTAGCTACATCTCAAGTTAGGTTCACTTGACTAATTAAAGCCCCTGCTCACCACCTTATCCGCAATCAGTTCTGCGTTTCCATCTTGTCCCACTGAATTATGTCGGTTCTTATTATAGCTGTTCAAATTATAGGCGATGGCGAATACATTTAGTATTTAAATATTGAAAATTTAACCAACATAGCTCAATATCCGCATATCCCTCTAGTTAAACTTATACGTTTATTATCAGTTACGTACACTACAAAAAAGTTCACACATTACACTTTTATTAAGAAAATTTTATTAAAAGACCCACATTCATATTATAAATCAAGAAAAAATAATAAAAACAAAAAATTAAAAATATATAATGTCATCTTACTTATTTTTACTGTTGGCTATGTAACAAAGTTATAAATGTCAGTTTTAGGTATTTAATTATGTATTTAACCGATACCTAACCACGAACATAATTAAAATTATAAATTAACGTTACTAGAAATGGTAAATAATGCGTCCCGTCACAGTATAAAGTTATTACGAATACACATAACTTTACTAAAAGTTTATTAAGTCATCGGGTTTCTAAATCGAAGTCAAATTGTAGGTAAGTATATAATACAGAACAGTCTATAATAGCATGTTCAGTGCGTTGACTAATCTAGCCTGTTAGCTAAGACAAGACGCTTTATTCAACACTAAACTTCTAAAGAATGAATAGGAGTCTAAAAATATCATTTACATAGAATATGTAATAAGAAATTACAATTTAAATTCAACATAGATATTTATAGCCTTTGTTATAAAAAATAATTTCAATATTATTCGCCCCTTATTCGCATACAAAGAGCTGAAAGCATTGTCACCAGACAAATACGGGATCATATCACAAAAATAGCGTCCCCGCTAACCTCTTATTATTCAGACCGCATAGCTCCATCTCCCGAACCGACGCCGGCGCGGAAATATAACTGTCCAAACAGACGAGATCCCCGACTACACATTCATCTTGCCCCGCCCGTTCGTCGCCGGCTATAACTATGAACGGGGGAGGTAGGTATAAATAAAATGGTCACAGTATATCTTTGATTATCGACGTGGATTCAAATCGGGCGGTGTTTTGAAATACATCTCGTTACTCGGATGGTTCGCGCGGTGTCGATTAAATTATGTAATGCTCGCGTTTTGGAATTATATAAGCGTTGAAACAAATACCTCGAGGAGGATAAACAAATATCACGCGGAGGATCGACCGCAGAGTGAACCCTCCAGTGAGCTCGACGCTGATAACTGCTGCGGTGTGACACGTCTAAATTTTGATTTAAAATTATCAATTAGAATTTATGTCGTCGCCTTATTAAGATATTTCGCGCAAGAGACAAATACCTTATACTAACAGATCAATATCAGTAGTATAGTGCAGAACAAAGGTTTATTGTTACATAAATTTCACTCTGGTCCCTAGCCATCTACTAGTGGGCTTCTGAAAACTTGGTCAGATTATCAGTTCGTCTTCTGGACAGGCCACGCTACATCATCCTTTCTACCCGTGGCTGCCATTCTAGAACCTTTTGGCCTTTCGGCTATTCTATGTGCAATGTATCCTGACCATGTCTCGAGTTTTAATTCTTTGGGCATTGTTGGTGGGCTCGAGTGTGTATTTTGAGTTATATATGCATGCTTTAATAATTAATTAAATGAAACGGCTATAGTTACGTTCAAGTACATCGGTATTAGTATATCATAGAGTGCGAGGCTGAGCTGGCTGGCTGGGCACGATCTCGCACTAATCCCATTCACCCTGAAGAAGGACCTCAGATAGGTCCGAAACTTTTCGGTACCAACAGTACGCGAACGTGAGTAAAGCTGTTTATTGAATTAATTAATTAGTTTATAATGTCATCTGAAAATTTTAATAATTTTCTACGCACGTCTTGTAATAAAATAACATAATTCACGTGCGGGTGTAACAAAGTTAAATAAACTGGCAATATATTTAAACAGATAACTGAGACAATACATCAGAGCTGGGTGACGTTATCAATGAATCAATTGTAAAGGCTATTTTAAGTGCAGTAGTTATAACAGGCTCAAGAGCTGTCTAGATTCAGGCATTATATGGAAGATGGATTGCGCTACAGGACAATCCATTATCACTGAGAGCTTTACAGATGATAACCAAGATAATTGTACACACGTTCTCTTGTATTTATATCGACGGATATGACAGACTTGCAATGAACGATTAAGAAATAATAATAAATAATTAGATATTAGTTAGACGTGATACATCACTGGTATTTACATACGTATACCAGTGTTACATATATATGTATATAAATAAGATTCTTCATTGATCGCCACAAAGATCGATCCCTTGCCGCCCTCATCCAGTGCACTCCTCCAGCAACCTTATTCTGATCATCAGCCCATCTGTGCGTGGCCGCCAATCTAGGATCTATCAGCCCCTTCGGCAATCCATTCTGCGAGCAATGTGTCCGGCACATTGCCACTTAAGTTTTACAATTCTTCGGGTTCAGCCGACATTCGGTTACTTTGGTTCGACTGCGAAACACATCATTTCAGATACGATCTCGCAGAGAAATTTGCCTTCTTCATTGGTCTTTGAGTGACCTCGAGCCATCCCATGGTGCTCGCAGTGAGATTAGTTATAATATCAGATTCTTATCCTTAGGTAAATAATGTGTCAATATGTGTTACTGTATATCTACTAGTATAAATAATTAAATGTATGTAGAAACTTGACTGTGCAACGATAAAAATACGATGGCAATAAAATATAATAATAAATAACGACATAGCGTATTAAAAGATAATTGCACAGAATAAAAGTGATATATTTTTCTGGCACGTGTCCCCCGCGATTCGGCCGAAAATATAATGAGCAAACTTCTCCAATTATTATAGTTCCAGTGACAGAAAAACACACGGACAAAGTTTCAGCGAATCGACAGTCGACAATGTTTTTACTTAACGAGACCCGTTTCCGTGATATACTTCAATTGCACTCATCAATTTGTACAGGATTTTTAGTCGATTTATCGTTTTTTCCCAATAACTGAATATTTAATGATAATAAACAAGTTATGAGCGTACGTACTTGAATGATATTCATTGCAAACGTAAATAAACGATTTGCAGTGAAATAAACCAGACTTTAACAATAATATATGGTATAATTAAGAGTATATATTAATATGTGCTGATAATATTTAATTTCATTTTCGAATAAAATTATTTCGCCTGTCTTCTGTGACGTCGTGGTATTTCACCGGTCGAGGCGGCCCATTCGTGCAACAGATATTGTTATTGCGGGCTCTGCCACTTTTATATATAAATAAATATGCGCTCACTCCCGTAACTCAGAGAGGTAGGCAGAGATCATGGATTTCCATTTGGCGCGATCCTGGCACTTCTCTCTCGCTTCTTCTACATTCATACATCTACGCATACATGCTCGACGGTTATGGGTGCTCCTTATATCGGCCTTTTTAGTAAGCTACTAATCTAATCGATATAAGTTCTCCTAGGGCGTCCCCTACCAACACTGCCACTCACTTTTGCTACATAAATTTGTCTCTCTTCATTCATCCTTTCAACATGCCCGAACTACCGAAGCACACCTTTCTCAATTCTAGTTACAACATCCACTTTTAAGCCACACTTTTCCCTTATAATGGTATTTTTAATCCTGTCATTTAATTTACCTAACCTAACGCCTAACATACTTCTTAAGGATCTTTTATATATATTAGGTAGAAAATAAAATATTAGTTTAGTCTATATGTAGCGAAGAAAGTTATTGTTGTCGTCGGGATAAAGTCTCTGATTAATATTGGGAACTCATAACATGAAGATTCTTTGAGAAGTCGAGATTTGTGATGGAACAATTACAAAAAGCGTTGTAAGAAAAAATTTTAGCTTGAAAGAGGATTTTATGTATAAAATTGAGAAAGCTTTTTGGTTGTTCGAACAAGAAGAAAGAGCGACAAGCCAAGTTTATGTTGCAAAAGTAAGTGGCAGTGGTAAAAAGAATATGGGATGTTATAATGTATCGCTACTTTTTCATTGAAAGTTATAATTCTATTGTGTTTGGGGGGTTGAAAAAATAATCCCACGTCAATAAAACACCCACTCAATATACCCTGTATAAAAGAAATAACGCTAATTTGCATGTACACGATAAAACATAATTTACAAGATGGCGCCATGAACTTTCCCGCGCGTTTTGTTGACAAGAGAAATTAATATAAATACGCCTGAGCGGTGGGGATTTTGCCGGCCGCAATTTGTGTTTCAAATGCATTTGATTAAATTTGGCGTGCCCCAGAGACAACGCGCGTTACTGGCTTATCATTCGATGTGCCAAATCATCCATTCTATACGGTACAACTGACTCAATAGAGTTCAAAATAGCTGAGCTTTGCGCAAATTATTTATTAGGTACATAGAAACACACGGGGTGAGAACTAGTACGGGCTTCTAACACAATTAATATCAATTTAGACGTTGGAGGGTGTTCATATTTCTACTGGGAGAATAATAAAATATTTACGTTGTTGTAAGAATCCAGTCATACATTTTTTAAGTTATTAGGTTCAAAAACATAGACAACAAACATCGGGAATAGATCTATAAATGTAACGAAAGCTTTCGACGTAATGCTAAACGAATTCAAGATGTCCAAGTAATTGGAAAATTGCCCATTTATTAGAGATTGATGACAACCCCTTTTTATAACTTATGTCCTCTCCAAGATCATCAGGATAAGAAAACTATAATTTAATTTTAATATATAATAACGCCACCAAGGTGAAAATAAAACAAAACTTTATTTATTTGACTAGAGTTTTACGAAATTGTTTTTACGTATAATTATTCAAAAACAACATAGTTAATGTAATAAATCGAGCTACCTTCTACCTCCAGGCTTTTATGTTAAAACACTAATATTCATATAATGTTCTGTTATTCTAAAAGTTTCTGTTGAAATCGTATTGTATTATTGGATATCGAAAAGTATCATTAATTATTCGTAAAAATGTAAATAATGCTTGTTATTTGCTTTTCCTTAAATCTATTTTAAATCTTTCGTGACATTTATAATTTTAATTCCCCTCAAAAAAGATAAAATTGTTCAAAAAGAAACAAATGTAGCTGCTCTTTACATCGCGAACGAGAAATAAAGACATTCCTCGAAAATTTTCGTTAATATTACAAAGAAACAATGTTGCCTTTGCGTCTATTTAGCGGTACTTAGCATAACAAAAGCGTACCTCGACGAAATAAAAACAGGCAAAAACGCGTAAGACCCGCCGTGACGTTCGCGAACAAATAATTAACAAAACATACAGAAATGAACCGAGACGAAGAACGCTGACAAAATCTAATTATTTTCGACGCCATGTCAGCGAGCTTCCCGCGCTTTGGCGCTAGCAAAATGGCGCCCAAAAATGGCGGCGTGGTGTCAACAACGCGGCGATATTATGAAGCGAGGACACGATGGTCTACAGCCGCTAAGCCTTCGAGCTCCTCTTATTTAGAAACGAGAAATGTGGCGGTTACAGGAAATTAATTTTCATTTTTTTACGTTTACCCTTATTTAAGTTCCGAGCTCCTTTGTCGCATAATTGCATACTTTGTATGAGTTTTTTTTCGGATACTTTGAATGCTGTACTGATGTATTTGTCTGGTATTGTTTTATTTTAGATAGAACCAAGTAACAATTTAGGTAAGTAAATATGGCATTTTAACTATATATTTTTTGCTTTATTTTTATCCTTTACATGTAGTTTTTTGTACTTAGAGTTAGTATAAATAGGTGTCAGGGCTGCCCAATGCGGTAAAAGCCTCTTTCAAACGAATGATTTGAAATTGAATGTAGAAATGTAGTATTTTTTTAAGTTTGGAGGGAGGTCGTCTTCCATCCCCGCGGTGATAAGCCGTTCTGGGGCAGGAATAAAAAACAGCTAAATTGATTTGTCTATAGACAATACGAAAGGGTAATTTGACCGATGACACTTCACAGAATACCGGCATCAAGAAGTCTATGTATTTATAATAGGTTTCTATGTCTTTAGCTTCTCGATTTTTAGAGGACACTAAGCGAAATTCTACATTTCACTATTAATTTAAACGTATAACTATGATATGACATTCAATCTTGGAGTGGCACAGTCGCTTGGGAGTGCACCGAGCGCAGTAAATAAACACAGGGTGTACCGAAACCCGGCGAGAGCCATTCAATGCGTCACCGCGTCACCGGCCACATTAATATGTATGAGCATCACAAGCGATTGTTGTAAATGTGCCAACTTTATACAGGGTGCTTTTATTGTGTACGCCGCAGGGTGAATTGTAAATTAATCAGCTGTGAGTGAATTGAGACGATAATACGTAAGACAAAATCTAATGCGAACTTTACGATTATTGGTAATAAAGTTTTTAAAAGTTAGGAAAAGATTTCAATCTTCTTACGTTTACTTATGCTACAATTGTCAGTAAGTCAGCCATACTGTTTATGTAAAAAGGGAGGTCTTGATTGACTGTTCATTGCGATGGTATTCAAGTCGCAGGCGTTCTGTGGTAATCTAATAAATCGTGTCAGTGGCAATCAATGAGAGACGCGAGCAAAGAGCATCGCCCAACAGCGCCCCTTGCAGTTAATTAGCACATAAAAGCATTCCGACCTAATGTGCCAATGCAAACCCATTTATCCAGCCCAACTCGGATATAACTGAATTCTATTTAGGCTTCAACAAATGCATCGGACGTTTAGACGGGAATCCGTTAATGGAATCAAGCTTGGGATTCAGTGACACAAATGGAGTTACTATATGTTTACTAAAATGTCATATAAATGCTACATGAAGGTGAATGATTTGATACACCATCACCGTACGTTTAATATAATAGGAACCTATGTACTGTTCCACATTGCTATTGATATCACCAATTTAGGTGTCACCTATATGTTTCATAGGAGTTGGCTATATATATGCTTAATCTATAAATACTTGACTGTACTCAGTAATGAAAATAATAACATAGCATAATTCAACTATAAATTGTAGTATAGAACAACATTTTAACAATTTTACCTCAGCACTCCGTGAATGTTTTAAAGCTTTTAAGATCTATGAACAACAGTAAACTACTAACAGTTTCACTTAATGTTAAATTTTACGTAAAAATATCCCAAATACATAAATTTGTTCCCGTAATGCGATAGTCTCATATTTGGCATTCAATACTCTTGTTGAAATGCAGATGACAAAAACTCTCTCCTACAAGGTAAAAAAGTTTTATCATCAACTTTTTCACTTGTAGGTATACATATATTTGTGCACGCCAAAAATCCATTATGTCGAAGTATGAACGCATTAATGATCCCCGCAGCAACACCTATTTAATACGGGAACGGGACAAAAGAAAATCAGCGCTTTCTCCCCGAAACTTAACGTGCACTCACCCCCCCTATAATTAGTCGTTGGTATAAATGCATTCGGCTGCTAATGGACGTTTTGAACCACCCCTCGCTGCGACTGAGTGACCCGGTCCTTTCATTATACTATTCAATGTTTCACTTTGCACTACCTCTACTAAGAACTGGTTTAAAACAATCAAGCATTACAGAAAAACATGTTGATAGTTTCTAGTAATTCTTCTTCTGTTTATATTATTCATTTCAGTTCGGAGTTCTCTTCTATAGGTTAGTGCAATACCGGTTTTCTCTGTGTCGAAGAATATGAGAAGAGCCTAGAAGATGGAAATTATGCTGTTGTCAGGCGTGGTGAAAATCGGCACTTCATCATATAAGTAGCCTTTCCTGATATTCCTTAAGCTCAGTTATCATATTGTATTAAGGTTATAACTCAAAAAATATGAACTGTCGTTTAACGTGAGGCCAGGCCGAGGAACAGGGCGGGCCATCCGATAAAGCGATGGGCCTAAATAAACACCGAATCCTAATTTAATTAACCTTTGTGAGCAATCAAGAATTTGCGGAGGCATTATTATTACGAGTACCATTAGTTCTACAACCTTTTGACGGTCAATTGAACGTATCTCTAGGACGCTTCGGCTTGTTTGGATTGATTCGCAAAATTAATTTCATCCTAAATGTCAATTGATTAGCTACGTTTGTAGTAAAATTAGATTTATTACGACTTGTATTTTGATTTTGTCTTTGATATTGTATCTTTCTATACCAAATCCCACTGTTTAACGAAAATCTCCGGAGTTTATTTAAAACAATATGACATGATGTGATTTCTGCGGTTTACTGTAGTGTCTAAGCATTTGGTAATAAAGTTTCTTATATGTATATACATATACAAATATATATTATATTTGACTATACACGTAAGTTATAAGCATTGCCAAGAATACAGTTAGTAAAATCAACATTTAATGGGAGAGCAAAAATCTTGTAAATAAAAATAGCAGAAAAAAAATTGGCAGTAATTATACAGGCGGTTACGAAAATACGAATGGATAATTTCCCGTGACTCTGCTTCGTAGCCCGCTGTTAATAACTAAACTACTGGTAAAGAGGCGTGGTTAAAAATGAATAGAATCTATTGAAGACTTTGAGATATTATAAAAATATGTAAAAATATTCATTATTTTTGAAGCTCTAAGCAAACTAAGCATCTCTTGATATAGGTAAGTTGGGTTTCATCGTAATATTTTCAACCAAGGAACCTTGGGTCTGCCGTCGTACACGTTATTTCCGGACAGCCTGCATACTTATGATTTCGGGTAACTCATAGCATAGAGTAAAACAAAACATTGAAACGCATCGCCGACGCGCTCATGGAGATTTCACAATCACGGGATAGACCAAACAAGTGGAAGTAAGGGGTATAATCTGGAGAGGAGCATGTGGCGTGCTCTCGAACTGTCACTCACTTGATTAATGAATAACCCACCGCCCCTCCCGACCTCCACGGCCGTGTCAGATTGTAACAAGCGAGTTTCACTCTCCCATTTGATGTTGGTTTTCAAAT
The DNA here is from genome assembly GCA_000931545.1 of Papilio glaucus. Taxonomy (NCBI): domain Eukaryota; kingdom Metazoa; phylum Arthropoda; class Insecta; order Lepidoptera; family Papilionidae; genus Papilio; species Papilio glaucus. The sequence continues at coordinate 256,794 of JWHW01030981.1, read as the reverse complement.
TTCCTTAATTATAAGGCGGTATCGTTTAGACACCCTACTTCGTGTCTATGTTTCGGCGCGGCTGCGAGTTCATTTGCGTTAATTATGTTTGATTTTGGTTCTGATTTAATGTTATATTCAGTTTCTGTTAAGTAATAATCTTAGTTTATGTATACATTTATCACAATTACATTTGGATTGTACGAAATACAATGCCTTTATACACTACAGTCTATAATAATCAACTAACATTCATTTACCATTACTTGGATATTGTTCAATAATTATTCATTACTATTTAGCATTTTAAATCTCAATCAGGTTTTTCCGCTAGTATTAACAGTGCGGAGACTTGGTCATTGGCCATTGGACTAGAGCTAAACCATGATTAAGGGATCGTAGCTTTCCTGAGTAAAAGTATCCGTACCGAAGAAATTCTACGGGACATAAACATCCTCTGTAGACAAATGTCTTACGTCGTATTGTACCGGTATATATATCGGTATCAATTCTTATTTATGTTAAATAATGATGCACTCATCAACATTGAAGTTTAACTGATATTCTAAACAATGACACGTGAATCATATAAGCCACTAGTCAGGTAAACTATGGAATAACAATCTCAACGACGTCAATATCAATAATATTAATACAATCGTATTAAAATATTCTAAATATAAAACAGTTCATAAATTTTTATTTTAAATTCCGCTACGCGTCGGGAGAGTAGCAAGACCTTTATCATTTTTAAAAAATCAGTCCAACACACAACACATCCTAGTTAATGCCACCCCTGGTATCTGGCGCAGCAATCACGACCGCTATCACTGAAAACTGGCGTTGATTTATACGTCTGTACAGTTTCACCGGTTATAAACGGTTTTAGACCGGCCGATGTGATTATCCCAGTAATAACTGCGTACGTTCAGAGAACTTTATTAGGGATCCCGCCGATGCTTTGTTACGGACAGCTACTTATTCCAGTAATTCGTACACTCTGGACAACTGGACAAATTATATTTATCTTTTACCTACGTTACACTAACTTGTGTTTTCCTAATAATAAAATGAACAAAAACTTCATTTTTTACTAAATATATTGTAAAGAATGATATTATTTTTAATAGTTACTAAATGCTAACTTACAAGTACATATTATCTTATATTTTACTTGTTCATGATGAAATGCTCGGAAATGTTTACCTGCAACAAAATATTTATAATCAATTGAAATAAAATCATCAATTGGAATAAAACTAAATATATTCGAGTTAATATAAGAGAGCACTAAATCATCAAATAAATAAGTTTTATCTTGGTGTTAAAGTTTTATAAAAAAAAACGTGAATCAGTATTAGGTTAAAATGAAATACAATCAAATTATGACTCAATAAATATACAAGTAGTCAGACATAACGGACTTGCATTTGGCATAGTCATCATGCCATACACCATCTCATGTTTATGCCGTGGCCATATCATAGAATTGATCACTTCATAATGTGGTCTTGCTACATTAATGTATGATCAGCGTTTGACTATATGATCAGCTAAACATTAGTGATCATATCATAAAATATGTAATTACATTGTCCACCGTTAGAGGCACTGATATTATTTTGTGCCGCGGCATGGTAAGGCGTTTGAAATTATGTTTACGAGATTTTAATTATCACAGGAACAGTCTGTTATAGGAAACCACAGTGAGAAAAATATATAAAGTTCTTAATTTGGATTTTTATTAAACCTTTGATGTCATGCAAACCCTAAATTAATGATATGGGCAAACGTTGACTGACATATCATTAAACGTTGATGTTCAAACGATTTTGACATGGCGCTCATTTTTAGTATTTAGTATGTCACCGCCGTCCTTTTTAGTATATCATTTATTGAGGAGGTTTATATCAATATGGCTGCTAACTTAAGTGGTTGTTAATTTATCCGTTGAGAAATTATTGCCACCATAACTCATACAAAACAATATTGAGAATTGTATTTTGCAGAATAGGATAAACAAATTTATATCGGAAGTAACAGAGTGCCAACGTTCATATTCTCCATTTTTATTTCGAAAAGTCAATTAGCCAACTACCTCCTGGCCGGCCGACAGTCTCGCGGTGTGCCGCAGTCGTTTAAATAAAAAAAAAACAAATGTCACTGAAATATTACAGAACAAAATGGCGACGAATCCACCCGGACACAGGATATTGGAGAGGAGGCATCGAATATACCATTTTGTATCTACTTTAATTATCTTTGGCAAGTTTCGCGCCGTCGCTCGTGGTTTTAATATAGGACCTATTTAATTTCTTTTTTCTGTTACGTTTCCGTATT
>JWHW01030981.1:191417-254377 GCA_000931545.1 Papilio glaucus | reverse complement strand
ATGTCTTAAAGCGTATAGTTATGTAACTAACCTCTAGTTTAAAAAGTTAGTTTTTATGGCAATACCAATAAAGCCGTAAAATTCTAAAAAGGTAAAAAAGGTAGTTAGCAGCATTATTATTGTTACATTGAATCTCTTTTTTGTTAATAATAACACCGACATCACAACAATGTATTTATGACAATAAACCTTCGGTGGTACGAATATCCTTTCAACACGTTCGGATCAAAAGGTAACCTATACCGGTCCGATGAAAGATTTCCCACGAGAGCGGATGGCATTTACAATTTCCCGATTGTCCACTCAGAACTTATAAAACGTTTTAGCACGAATGGAAATATTAAAAAATTATGATTAAGCCTTCTTTGAGTAAGTCCATTGGTGGACGTATCTGATGATGCTAATGAGCACTAAACTTACGACATCTAGTATCATCATGTGACAGGCTACGGCTATTTAAATATGTATATATAATCCAATTAATGTACCGTATTATCTCAAATTAATTACACAGTCTCTCAAACTGTATTTCATGCTAAATATGTAATACACACCTGTGCAAAAAAGGTAATAAAATGCATGAAAAGACGTAAGAACAAAAAAGATCAAGGTGCTCCTTGCAAAATGAATTCAAAGGAAGCAAGAAGGCAGCACGCATTGTCCCTACACAATGCAAGAATTTCGTGGTATGCCTTAATGGCCCGTCTACCGCTTTATGAACAATGTCTTCTATAGCTATGCACTCGCATTCTTCAACAGACAGTTTTTGCTTCAAATTTTAATTTATAAGAGTCATTGTTTTTAATATTAAGAGGTAATTTATTTGCACCGTGTGTGGCGCCAGTGTCACGTTTGGAACCTAAAACAGTATTTGTCATACCAACCTAGATAACAATCTATGCAAGATTTAATGCTTGGATTTAAACAATCGTATTACTTACGGAAAGACCTGTAATGTCCCTAGAACCTAGTCCTGTATTCGATCACATGGCATTGCAAAATATTTATTTTTCTATTTTCATAAACTACAGGGTAGGTCCGGGGGGCATCTTTAAAAATTCTAACTTGTTGTTATCGGAATTAATAAAAGATAGGGAAAAACTTTCAAAACAGTAAATCGACTTTATCATTTACGATTTACTGTTTTTGAAGTTCTTCTGTGGTGTTTTTTAAATTCCGACGTTAGTACGGTGGCCAGATTATAACTTGCTATCCCTTTACGCAAGTCCGAGTGCATGTTGCTTTTGAACGCGCGTTGCTGTTGAATAAAGGTGGATTCAATGACATAAGGTGTCTGAATTGTGTTGTTGGAGCCTTACAGAATTTGGCTAGTTGAATAATAAACAAATCAAATGTTAACTCATTCGCATTTTGTACAATAAAATTAAATATGGCCGAGATAACACGATATCCGGCGGAAATCATACGAATACGCCGGCGAATGGAATACGATATGTGGAACGGGATTGCGAAGATGTAAAAATGCAGCCAACCCGGCCGACGTCTGCCGAGCGATTACCACATTCAATCTAAACAGGGGAATTAACTTGTTTGTTTTTATGCCTTACTTCTTTTGCTTTATTATGAATTATATAATTTTTCTGCCCATAGTCAAATTACAAATTATAACGTTTTACCTAGAAGGGATTAGTCTTATATGAGCTGATGTGACGCTACGTAAACTGGTTTTAACTTTTTTACTTTTTAACAAATTAATTTCCAAGTAAATTTTATAGATTCATGTCCAAATTTGATTTTTAAATTGCTGAAATTCATTTCATCCAAAATTCAATTCATGTAAAAGTCAGAACTTGAAGTTACAAACTATATATACTGGAATAGCGAATAAGTAAGTGGCTCATTTGATCTTATCACATCAATTATACGGTGGTTCTTATTGTGTTACTATTAAAGTAAACGATCACAAACTGTTATATTAACACATGTCACTAATATGTAATTATATACGGTTCATGCAATGAGAACTTTTAATATACCACACATGTGACTCCATAACAGTTGGGATACTAATTTCTGAGCCGCATGCGAATCCAATTGCCACATTAGTAGCGCATAGATACCAATATCGTTAAAGGAATTACGTATTTATTGTACTAGAATAAAGTTCATATTACTGATCTACTTCTGGGATAGAAATTTATACGCATGTATTAATGCAATGCATTTAAAGTTAGTTCAGACAATTTGTATATTATAGAAGAAAATTAACAGTTTCTGAGTGAGGGAAGGATAATAGCGTTAGATATGTGTTAGAAAAGGACGGTTGAACATATAGATTGTATGTAAAGGCTCACTTGTTCGCAGATAACGCGTCTAGTCGACTTGTTATGGCGCTATCTGAGCATTCATTATCGTAAAAGTCGGGGGAAACGAATTGGTGTGTCTGCACCGTAGCGTAGCTTTACACGATGTTGCAGATAAATCTATGGTTCAGATGCATTTATATAAACAAAACCTACCACACAAATACATAGCTTAGCGCCTCGTAATAAACATATATTAAATACGAAATAAAATACCGAAAATAGAATGTAAATAATGGATGTTTTTAATACAAATTAAAAGTTTGTCTTGTCAATTAATTTGTCTCAGGTAGAGGTTTTATAGCCGAAACATTCGACTATCGTTAAAAAAAAATTTTTTTCGGACGTCGTTCGCATATTTAAAACGGGAGATCAAATTCATAAGAAAATAAAAAGTGAATTTACAAGTCTCAATCGTTTTCGAATGCAAAGTTATTTGTTTGAAATAGGTCATCTGTGTCATTCATACTGTGACGCGATCCAACAATGTCACCTCAGCAGTAACGCTCAGCGAAAATTACATATTTCAGACGACTCAGCGGTAATCCTGGCATTATACATTTTATCACGAAGTTGAAATCGAACGAGCCCTGTCTGTGATGACAATGAATTAACTGGACTTACTGCTTACTAAAGGAACTTTTAACATTGATTTTCTTCTGTCATCAATTCTTCGATCAACAAATACAACGTAATACTAGAAGTCATCTTTGCATTAAAGCTAGGTAATTAGCTTGTTACAAATGCATACGGTTACTTCATACTGGATGAAGCGATTGCTCGTTTGCCACCGTCTTCTAAATAAAAACAAGTAACACTCCCAAGTACATTTCTTTATATATATAGATATAGACATTTTGAGTAGTGAGCGAAACGGAAACGTTTTAATAAAGTACCAAAACTATTATGTCGTTCAGTTTTAGCATTTGGAGAGAGAAAACTACTAGTCGTAAACATTACTTCGAGTAGCCTTTGGACGTGGAGGTGGTGAGAAGAATACTAACCATAGCTTGGTCGGTATTTAGTTTTCCTTTTACAGTTTTAATCAAGTTGTTAGGAGAATCGTTAAAACAATACCACATTCGTATTTAAAAATAATAAAACAGTATTTGAATATCAAATAATAAAATAAACGACATGTCGACAATTCCGAAAACTGTCAGCGCAAATAACAGAGGACGTAAATCATGGGCGGCAACACGAAAGTCTATCGTTGTTAAATTATGTTGAAAATTACAATATCCATTCTGAACGCTGTCTTTGCGCACGACGACGTGGAAATAGCATTCTTAATGGGAACCGAAAGCGACACGTGTCATACACCGCCTTGTTTACCGCTAACGATGTTAAACGGCTTGGTCTTAACTAAGATTTGCTCGCAGGTTTTGCTTATTTGAGTGTTTATTTGACTATATTCAAAAGTTATGTTCTAATTTCTATTTATTTATTTTTTAGTAGAACTAGAGTCTTGTGCATGATTAATCGTACAGAGGACGCCTATGTGACTACTCCCACTTGTTTTTCTTATGAAAGAAACGTACATACAAGCATTTTACGTGATTTTAAGTAACGACCCAGCCAAGCTACCCATAGATGTCGGCAATAATCAGGTGAGTTGCTGATGAGTTGGTAACCTTTGTGTAAGGCGGAGAAGACCTTTAATTAAGAGAAAAGGTTGTTTTTATATATAACCTTGCTGTTTTTCTATATACCACGAATAGGTTAAACATGTCCAGACTTATTTTGATCCCAATTTTCATGCTTCAATTTATCCATAAATCAGATGCAATAATTTCTAACAAGTGCACTTAACCGATTACAGTGTATGAATTCAGCGAACTAATTCAGACAGACAATTCCAGCGTTGTTTATTTCTATCTATGTAAAGCGCTGAATTGTTGAAGGCTTAATGTTCGAGAAGCCACGATATGTCTACAAACTATATTATAGAAGTTATTCACCCTAGTCTCGACTGAAAAAAATAACTAAACTTTTGATTTCTTTAATATTATCAAAAATAGATGTAGAAGAATATAACTGTTAAAGTGACAGTCTGCATCGACTAGCTAGAATTGTAGGTGTTAAGCATATTACTACAACAATGTCTGTCGCGATAGGATTAAAAGTCGTGATAGGATTTGATTGGATTGTTAAAATTTAATGAGAAAATATAGCGTTTTCGATTTTAATGCATCTTTTTTGCACGACGTCAATGAAATAAAATTAGCTCTGTAGATAGAAAGCAATTTATTTTCTGATATTTTTGTCGTTGTTGTTGCCCACAGCTCACTGACAAAAATCAAGCAGACAAACAAAATGGCACCACTTTATGTTTTACAAGACATTTCAACGCTTGACGGAAAAACATTTAGCTCACAATAAAACAACCACAGATTTTTTATGCTCGAGTACATCTTAATAAACGTTATCCAGTTGCGAAGAGAATTTATAAACTAATAAAATATCTGTTTGAATGGTTGAGTAACTAAAGTGAAAAAGCCTGGTAACTTTGATTACCATTTACTACATTATTGCCTTTGTACTCGACGGATACAAAGAATGCCATCTGTGGAATTGTGCCAAGTTATTTAATGTTTTTTTTGTTCGAATAAATTCTAATTCGAATTGAAATTTACTTAATTTTTATAAAACGCCAAAGGTCAAAATCCAAATAAGCATGTTGAGCATCTTGTTCACGTGAGCCTATAAGATTTTCCCCTATCAAATATCGTTTCACCCGGCCAAAGGAAATGTAGTTTTTACTTAAAATTCAAACGTCAATTTATAGACGAAAACATGTAGCAAACCACGACTACGGAACCGAAAAAAGGATAGTATAAAATTATTCATTTCTGCCAACGACATATATTTCAGGACGAGGAAATTGAATGTCGAATAGACAAGATTCTACGTCAAGCATCCGACTTGGTGTACTTGCGCAGTTCCGGGAAAAACTCCCAAGCGTAGTGACATACAGTTGAACGGTAATCTTTACGGATAAATCATTGCTTGGATTTATTTAATTCATTGGATATCAATTAATTTGACCGGCGATGCGAGGACGATAGAAATGTCAGCTGCTTTTGACTATTGTAAGCACCTCAGAATTTTGTAATACAAAATTTTATGATATTTTCTCGAAAAATTATTAATATAAATACAATATGTAATTATAAATGTATGTCGGGTAGCACTTTTAAAACATTTTGTCAAAACTTTTTAATCTGTATTTTATTAGTTCGAGCGACACAAATTGTTATTGTCTTCTTCACCAAGAGTGAAATGATTATATACCGACTCAATCACAATACAGTTTGATCTTAGGCTAAGAAGTTTTAAGTAGAGTGAAAACTTTTCTAATATTCTATGTAACTAGAATCACTCGATAAAAACTAACAAGCCCCTTCAGACGCTATTCAATTTTCGCTAATGATTATTGTACACTTTATTGGTTTCTTGAGTACACTAAACAAAAGTCGAGTAAAGTGAGAACAAAATAGAAGTGTATTTCGAATTAAAAAAAAAAGTAAAATAAACCCACCCAATACAATTGCAATTCAATTCGTACATTGATTAGTTCGGTTCTTTTATTCGCGGTGTTGATCATTCGCTTTAGGTCAGCGATTATCTTACGCCCTTCTGTACTAGCCGCTAGGGTTGCCAAAATTTTGCTATTTGCCGGGATAGTAACATACGTCAATCACAAGTATATTTCAACGTCTGACTTGTTGATCCTATATCTACTAATACATTATTATCTTTTCTTGGTGATAGCATGCTTATAAAACTGATAACTAAATTAATTAACACACATTCAGTTTACACATGATAATATTTAAAGTTGTTGCATGTAGACTCTCATAAGAACCGTTTAAAGCGGTTGTTGCCTATATACAACAAACTACAACATTTCATTAAAAAAAGTCCAGAGAAAGTGTGAATTCACAGTGATTGTATTCTTAAGGCAGTTAAATCAATTTTCAAATGATTCTGAAGCGAAAGCAGAGAGATGTGTAACGACATCCTTCAAGCGTAGAACAAAAGAGGATTAGTCTATGATCCGTCTCCATTTACTTAATCCGTAAGGGAGCTGAACTCCAGAACCCCTTCACTCGAAAACCAATTAGTTATATTACGCTCTGCGGAGACTTGATTGTTGTCGTCTATTTAGTATCTATTTCATTAGTTGACGCGCTTTGAAAAAAATAATAAAACGATTTAAACTCACACAATAGCTGACTCGATAGCGATACGTGCCAATTATTACTGGTAAAAAAAAACTGGTCATCACTAGTTATCTATAAAATGAAGAAGAACACAAAACCCCAACCCCGTTCCTAAACTTTTCTCTACTTTTTCCTGCATTCTCCTCGTTTTTACTACAAAAAAGAAATACTTCTATTTAGCACTATCGTTGCACACATCTCGATGCTTCAACATCTACGCATACATGCTCGTCGGTTACGAGTACTCCTAATGTCGCTTTTAGTTTGTAATATACTAAAAAAAGCTTATCTGATCGATATAAGTTCTCCTGGGACATTTCAGAAGGTTTTTAAATTGTCCCATTTCATTCTAGAAAGAGCTTGTTAACTTATACTGTGTTATTGTTTTACCCCCCTTAACACGATAGTAAGTGATTTGTGTTATTAATATCAAATTATATTGGATAGGACAGAATAGAATTGGAATAATCCGATGTGGACGTATGGTCTGACAGGCAATGATTAAGTGTTGGGCATATTATTCCCCTTGAAAATTTTGTTCTATTTAATATTTAACATGGAATATTGTAGGACATAACGGTTGATGGACTGACGAATATTCTTTATTAGTATAAATGTTTTATGGGAGTAATGAATTTATTTTTGGATTTTAATTATATTGAAACTGTTGCAAATAATATTAACAATATGTTTAAATTTTTGTAAGCCAAGTTGATTACTTTATTAATTAGCTTTCGCGGAAATGTCTGGTGTACTGTGAAATGTTATAATTACATCGCAAAAAAGATATTTCATCAGAACAAAAGGTAAAAAACGAAGTGAAGTAACTTTTTATTAACATAATTTTTAGATTTTTTAAAAAATTTAAAACAAATAATGGTTCATCGAAATCTGAAATTAAAAAAATCATAGTTTTTTAATCAAAATCATATATTCTGCATACCAGGCAATTTGGCCGTGGACACCCTCAATCAAATAATTTAAATTTCCAACCGAAGAAAAACCACTCCCCTACAAAATTAGTAGTCTTCAGTGCTATAATTCCGAATGCAAATGATGTTAATGGTAAGAATAGGTCTTTAAGGAACGACAGACAATACTATTTTAGTCTGTATAAACTCTTTGGTAAAATAAATTTTAGGAATACGTTTACATGTATTAAGAAAAATGTAACAATAAAGAACCCTTAAGATTTGAAAAAAAGAAAGAAGAGTGTCGCAATTCTAGATATATAAAGTAATGATAAGGACAATATCATACAAACAATTCCTCATATTATAAGTCCTCGGCGCATCTGTCTGAACGCGAAGTACGAAAGTATTTTTATATGAAATTTACCAATAGATGAAATTAATTATGAGAAAGGTTTAGATATATAAAGTGAAAGTGACATCTATTATTAATAAATACAATGAGGCTCCGAAACTTTTGCATTGAAATACTTAACTCTGTTACTCAAACCTGAGTTAAACCTAGGTTACAAAAACTGAGACTTGATTCTTTTTAGAATTTTCGATGTTTACCTCCATGAGCTGCAAGTCTCAAAGACTTGTAGCTCAAGAGTCCGTATAAGCGGTACATATTATCAGATTTACACAAAATATCACGTGATTGTTTACAAATTGTCCCTTCGATACTTGCTTTTTTTTTTTATGTTATAAGGTGGCAAACGAGCAAGCAGATCACCTGATGTTATGTGAGCGCTACCCATAGACATCCGCAACAAGCAAATGTGTCGCGGATGCGTTGCCTACCTTTAAAGGACGGAGGAGGGGGGATAGACTGGAAATGGATATTTCCTTTTTCCCGTTAACCCTCGCCCCGTCCAGTCCTCTTCCCGTTCCCATCCTATCCATATGAGGAAAGGGTGGGAAGGGGAAGAGGACTGTAATTAGGCCTCCGGCACCTCACTCATCAGACGAAACGCAGAATACTTCTACTTCACGACTGTTTTCTGTGAGGTCGTGGTATTTAACCGGTCGAGCCGGCCCATTCGTGCAACAGATGTTGTTGTTGCGGGCTCTACCACTGTTAATTTTGTCTTTGTGTGGCTTTTTGTCAATACTATCTGACTATCTAACAATTTGTTCGATAGACAAGTGGAACCCTCTGTATACACGACAAGTGTCATGTTAGTCTCCCTGGTTGGAAATCTGAGTAGATGAAAAGTTTAAAAAAATATCCCTTCAAATACCACTAGGTTTCACTGTAATTAATTAAAGGTTTTGGGTAAATCGCCTGAAATACGACGATGATTGTTAAAGGAAGACGCGTCGACGTGCGTAGTCGTAGCGTCTCTCTAGTATACTAATTATGTCAGAAGTAATTATTGCTGAGAAATATTTGTAAAAGAAATAAATTGCTCAATATATCTACATTAGATACAGTGACCTTTATATACAGCCAATTAATCTTATCAACCGGCTCCAAAAGTTTATCACAAATATAGATTTACGAAATATTCCTTAATACTATAAGGCCATTGTCGTTGTGGAATGTTTACTTAATAAATATTAATAATAATTCTTATTTCTTACTTTTGTTTTATCTGACTTGTTTTTTTTTTTCTCCGTTTTTTTATTGATTTATTTCGATCGACAACACCGATTGGAGCAAGGGACCACGACATGAAATGTTCACAATTGTCGTCCAATTCCCATAATCACTACCCATATGTAAAAGTTAAATTGAATATTTTATATAACAAGCTTTTTTACTAGAATAAGAAACTCTTCTTGCTCTCCGCGGTATTATGTATTAAATATAATTACGTTTTAACTGATAATATCGATAAGTCAAAACGAAGAATAACCAATGCACAATCTCAGGCAAAAACTATATTTAAAAGGCTGCAAAAAAATACATAAGAACCCAAGACGGCCCACCAACCACAGACTGAGTAAAGTAAATATTACGATTTTCTTAGAAAGCGAGTTTCAGAAGGACTTCTCCATAAGCCAAGGGCTTTCGTCTTGCGTTAGGTTACTTTTCATATATTTATTCCGAATATTTTTTACACTTACATTGAATATAAAATAGCATTATCCTTTTCAGACAATGCCGGACTGAAATAAATATTTCAATGCTCACTCAGAGTTTTTGAAAGTTATATTAGTCACTAGCTGTGCCCCGAGGTTTCACCCGACCTGCAATTTTACTTAAACGAAATGATATTACCTACTTAATACTTCCGTAATTTCATCATCATCTCCCTGCCCTTTTCCCGCGTATGTGGGGTCGATACAGTATGGCCGTAGCACAGTTAAATTGATATAACTTTTTTTATAAACCGATTGAGATAAAACAAACAATAAATATTAAGTGAAGCTCACCACAATAGATTACTGAAAACCGCACCCAAATCGGTAAAGCCGTTTCTGAGATTAGCGGTAACAAACGCATAGACAAGCAGACAAATATGCTAATAATCATTGTTTTGGGTTTTATTGCGTTTATGAAGGCCCCCAAGAATAGTTTTTTCTCAAATATCTTCCATGTACAGACAGCGAACAGTTAAATTTTTATTATATGTATAGATAACGATAACATAATAATTGTATTGTGTTATCTGTGTAGCGTAGAGTGTAGTGTAAATTAATAGACTTAAGATGGAAGTTCGAACAGACAATTTTTATACGACATTTATATTACCGAGTATAGTAATATATTTAAGATTTAAAATAAGACAAAGAAATGGCAAATATGTACACACTTCTACTACTTTTCGTAACGTATTTAATAAACCTAACTCTGCCCGTTGTACCAAATAAACTGTAAAAAATGACGTTTGTCAACAATTATACAGGTGTGCTTGCTACACACATCTAATCGAATAAGTCATTCAATTTATAAAACCACCCCTTTCAGTAGCTAAACATTACACGACACACAAAACCCTCCCAGACTTCGCAATTTGGGAAATGGTCAAAATAAAACAATAAATTTGATTATCAATTTATGCACGGCCCGGACCGACGTTTCCGTTAAGGGATAGACGCAAAAACGAAACAACGGAAGCATAAATTGAACTTTGCACTGTGACACGGGCGATCGCAGTACGTACCATTCATTTGCCCATCAATCAATTTTGTTTGCGACTAACGTCCATCTTTCATTGAAATCGATTCGATTGTCATTTATAGTTATTATTTCTATACTATGTTTTAAAATTTGTAAAATCATTCATTTTATCGGTCTTAAACCTTAAAGACATATCTTTTTAATTGGCACCATTCAAATCGTTCCTTTGATTTTGGTATCCTATTATTGAAATAAATGCTAAAAATTAGTCTCAAACGTCCTAAAATAAAGTGACTAACTTTCTTGCTTACTTTTTAGCGTTTACTTCTCGGTAAATGAAGTAAATCTACAAAATTGGTAAAATTCCACAATTCGAAATAATTATAGAAATATCGTTAACAATGTTGTGATAAAATTGTAATCATTAGTTTGAGTCTTTTTTACAAACCACAATATATTTAGTAGCCTCAAATCTGTTCCAATGAATAAACTTGATGAAATAAAACCGTCTACATAAAGCATGCTTTTATATTCCAGTTAAAACCGCAAGTTTCAGCTTTTATTTTATCGTCCTTGTGAAGTCAGATCGATGTGAAATTATGCCATTTTATTTTACTCGAGATCTTGTATCATTGATTTTATGACATTCGTTTCCATTTGTGTGATTCGTGTTTCGAATTGTAAACATATGTATAATCTATCGCAACTCAATTCTGTAACAGAGAACAGAACAAATTATCTATGCTAATATTAATGAACGACTCAAAATGGGCATTCTGTCGGCAGAATTGTTATAAGACTATTAATTTACGTAATACCAGACTTGAATTTATAAAAATAAAATCACCGCGTCCTTTTACTGATCTTAGATATTGATAGATAACGGGGTCACGGAAAATAATTTAGTATCTGATCTTAGTGTATCCGATACTTAATTCTTCACAGCCATAGATTAGAAGCGAAATAATTTGCACAAATTACATAAATAACAACCATTACAATACATAAAACTTGTATTAGATAGAAAATAAAGAGTCATAAATAGAAAGTTTTAAATTTCAAAATGTCATTCTCAGAACCTTAAACGAAGTTTTGAAATTTAATTCCTTGTAATTATTGACTGCTAAGTTTTATTCAATAATACATAGATATGAACACATAAAAGGACGTGTTATTTATATGTCCTCACTTCATAGCTGTACTTCATATAGTCAGTAAGTTCCAAGCTTGCGACTGCAACAGTAGTCGGAGCTGCAACCTGCATACGTAATGATCGTTTTGCATAAGATTATTGTGTATTTACACGGATGCTGAGATGGCGGGTATGGTTTCGTATGTGCTGGAAGTCGCTGCTGCTGCGTACGAAATATATGAACAACGGTATATAGTCGCTTGTAATTTAAATGTATTGTTACGGAATAACTAAACAAAAGTTTGCTTAATTTCTTAAGTAGCTTAGATTTACACATGAAAACATTGAGCGCACACCAAAGGTTTGAAACGAGTCGCCAGTTTATCTATCGTTCTAAATATGAATCCAGACAAAGATCTTCTACCATTGCAAAAAAAATCTTATCTGTCCTATCTGAACTCTACAAATTATTGAATTTAAAATTACGCGCACGTTGCCAAGGCGTGTGCATTTAGCAAAACGGCTATTTAAATTCCTTTAATACTCTACTGGTATGGGCATCGTGTCTTGAATTATTATTACACTAACATACATGTAACAATGTACCTTGAAAAATATAGCAGCTTCAAATAATGTCATCAAATTTTTAGTAATTATTATAGTAACATATGTGAAGCATCCAGTACATAATAGAAATCGTTGTTCCAAGCATAACAGCGACCGATGTTGATTTTTTTATAATTAATGATTATGAATGCTAATACGTGTTCTATCCATTCACTTTCTTTAAACAGGGGTAGAGCCCGTGACATCATCAACTAATTAGCTTCTTGCAGATGCTTATGGGTAGCGGTCACCCACAACCAAGTCAATACAAAGGTAATATCAGGAGAACCGCTTCATCGATTACCACCTTCTTCTATTAAAAAAAAAACCTCCGTCTCTATATAATATTTCTTTAAAATTCTCAATTAAGTCTCTAAAGGTCATGATTTTATGAATTAACCTTTAGAAATGCACTGCGGACCCTAAGCCTTCTCAAGCGCAGGTTTATCCTATACTCTTCATTTTTTCTTGCTTTTCAAATTTAAGGTTTAAGAAAAGAAGTTAAGATTTATCTTAGAAAAGTTTATTTTATTAAGCTCCGGAAGAAGCTTCGTTCTAAATTTCGGCAAGCAATGGAGTTTTCATATTTTTCACAGCTCCACAACTAAGACCATATATTTGAAGTGCAGACAATTCATTTTTCAAATGGCGGACCAGAGCGGGCGGCCGCGAAGTTGGCGCGACTAAGGAACTTTCTCGAAACTTGTTCGTAAACTTTTGATATTCGCATCCGTTCGACCGATCCGACTCCACGTTTAACTCTATAATTCGACCTCGTGCGCTTCAATGAGATCTTCATTTATCTCTTTATATCCTGATCGTATATCATCAATTAGGTAATGATTAGGATGTTAAAGTTACATATGATGTTCTTATTTTTTAATTTTTTATGTATTATTTCAAATACAAAAAAAAAACTTAATAACGAAGAGCCGAAACTACTGAATCTGGGAATGTGAAATTTGATGCAATGCTTTCATCTATGATGTAGCCGAACAGTAAGATAATATTTATGGAAATCTAAAGAAACGGATGAAATACATACAGAAAAACGAAAGTGTTTTTGACCGTAAAATCAGATCAATAAACGTGCAACAGGTGGTTTAAGTCAATTTTAATTATGGGTTTACCCTCAATAAAAAAGCCTACATCTTTGTAATAAGTATATGACTCATCCATAGGGCTCCTTTGACCAGATCGTTGGTCTATCTTGTGAGAGACCTACCTACTATCGACCACCATACCAGGACCCCGTTTGCCCCGTTTCATTAATTTTAACGCCCAATCTGACTTAAGTTTTGCAATTCACTGTACGTTTTAAAATAAGCCAGTTCAAAAGAAATAAGACAATCGATATTTTTTGAACGTCTAAAATTGATATTAATAATAAATAACAAAAAGGAATCAGTAAACGTATTATCGGTGACTGAGATAATTCTTGATGAAACAACAGATGAGATACATAAAACAGCCCCTACAAAGTTATTCTACGCGTCGACAAGCTCACACAAGCCTAGGGCGAGTAGAAAGCCATCTCAAACATAATATTGTAGTTAACCAGGCAGCGGAATCTGCGCCTGTCAATAGTTCTTACAATTTGATTGATTTCATTTCCGCACATGACAACTGACCTGACGTTTTTTTAACGTACTGTTCTACTGTCGTAGTGTTTTAGTGCCCCTTGAATAAAAGAAATAGTTTTTAACTGTTTAAGAATATATTATAAAAAAGACTAGCAGTACGCCGCGATTTCACGCACCATGCATTTAAAAAAAATATGATTAATATGGTCATTTAAATCTGAGTTTAACTTACAACTTTATACATACATACTTTCATCCCTTAATTTCGACCTTTACGCCTTAAGATACTTTTCAATGCTCGTCTACGTAATAACAGAAATCTAATGCAAAAAAAAAAACGGCTGTAGAAAAACTATAGCCAAAACCTATTACAGTATGGACTACGGTCGTACTCTGACAACCCCACATAAAAATGGGAAAAGGACAGGGAGAAGAAGAAAAATATATAATAACTTTAAACATATTAAGAATAGCAAGGATGTGAACTGAATTACTATCATTTGATTCTATAACTAAGGAATCAAGTGATAGTGCTAATGATTTACACATTTAAAAGTTTTAAAAATATTCCAGATGCGAATAAAGTTTGTATTATATTAAAATAGGACTACTATACATACTTCTTTTTTATATGTATATGATTTTGACGTTATTAAAGAAAGTACTGAGTAGCTGTACAGCTCCCTGTGCCGTCGGAGACTGTAATTTAATCCTCGGGAATGTTTCTTACAACCGCCACGGCGGCGGATGTGGAGGGAGCGAACAAACGACTGGTGGCTGCGGTGTACCTCAACGAGGTGCATTAGGGCCCGACTTATAAGGTTATTCATCAATTTATTTTACTGTAAATTTATGTCTCGTTTATTCATAAGAAATCATTCATAGAATGGTAAATTAACAGTTCGTTAAATGTTGCAAAAATAGAGAGGTTAACCTGATTGCCCTGTCTTGCCATAATATATAAAAATCTTTAGTTGTAGACAAAAAGGTATAATACAAATTAAATATATTTATTATTTATAAAAATGTATATTTTAAACCTTAACTTTTGTTAATTTTTAACTATAACATAAAATAGTTAAATTGTATTTTGTATGTTCATATACTGAAACAATGAATGTATTTAACCTTTAAACTTTTATTTTTAATATAAATTATTGAAAAATTAAAAGTGGCTGTGCTGTGTCCACCGATGTAGCATTTACATTTACAAATACATTTAGACCCAAGCAAACATTTGGTAATAAAATTGCCTCAATAACTATTTATTTGATACTTAACGATTTCTAAAAGTTAAACATATTTGTATATTTAACGATATCTGTAGACGCAACTAGTTTTGATTGTATACCACTAATTTGCTATGATAAAATAATTTATTGTTTATTAGTGACACGTTTTCCTTTCATTGTCTTGATTGAAAATCGATCGCTAACATACAAATATTTACATCGCCGTTTTTGAATGTTAAATATATAATTTGAGGTATTGAAATTAAACACTATTCGGTATGAAGCCGCAAAAATACACAGATGAATGATTTACAAAACAGACGTTACTAGTTACGGCTTACATCAGTTAAGTTACACAGGTTCTTTGAAGATCACACGTCTAATTACTATACTGCAATTAGTTCACGCTCCGGCGACTTTCCGCCAACTAGCTGTGTGAATCCAACTGAGCGGCTTACGGTTGAGTATAGTCTACTTTAGAGCAGAGCTTATAGTTTATCCAAAATTATCTTGTTTTGTTATGTCTTCACTTCTATTATTAAAACGATTGATGAGTTTGTTTGTTTTGATACAATTGAGTATTAAGATTGCAATTCCTATCATCTTACGATAAGATTGAGCTTATTGTCTAATACCATGAATCCACCTTATATCGTTTTGTTGATATGTCATGTATTTTTATTTACTCGTTATCACTTTTACTGTCCGTTACCTTCCTGCCTTTTTAGCACACTTGGGACAAGCAAGTTTCGTATGACTCCACAGTCCATGGTATAGTTTGTTTTTAGATATGTGTTACTTATATTTTTATCTCTAAGATATTTTCCAACTGTATGTTATCTAGAATTGGTTTCCTTTGAATTTACAAAGCGGCCTCAATAGTATAATACACTCTCTAACCAATATCTCAGGGAACAAACAAGAACAAGTTTCTAAATCAGCGTAACCATGCGCAAAACTTTACCGGACTAATCTGGTTTCTATTTCAGTCCGCGTCGGTTGTAATCCAGTTCGCAGCGGTTTTGTCCAGTCCTCGCCGGTCCGCTCCCGTTTTATCTGATTTGAAATTATAAACAAGCACTTTAAGCTGGAACGTACGACCACAATGGGATATAGACATCTCAGTATTTCTTGTTTTTATTAAACTATTAAGTTATGAAATAACCGTTTTCAGAGAAATTCAAAATTTATATTATCACATTGAAAAAAATATGGTACAATCAATAAAGCAATTATATGATGAGAAGATACATACACTTTGGTTCAGAAAAATAAAAAAATTGTCAAAATCTTGCTAAGGTATAAAACGAAGAACTTCACGAAATGATATTGTTAAACTTTTGGAAGATCACTCAAACAAATATTACAGATGAAATATAAATCCTATTTATAATGAGCGTAAAATAAAATAATTTAGTCAAATCCGTATTATATGCCCGTGACATAATCCACGATTTAAGTCAACGGAACTTTAGAAAGCTCGAACTTTAGAGACAGCCTACTTCACTAATTCGCTCCGAGCTACTCCATCTGAAGGAATAAATTTGGATTCCGTATTTTATTGGCAGCATCGTAAAATATTCACTGGCGCCATACGAACACAGTTTTAATCGCGGCGATAGTAAAGTTCGAAGATTGGATTATTTTTAGTTGTCACCGATAAAATTGTTTGACCCCATAAAAATTTGCAGGTCAAGTGAAAAATGCGGTTTATATGTACGTACGATTTAGTGCCTTAAAGCAATCGAATTCATAAAACGGACAGACAAATGAAAGTCTAGTGTTCAATGGAAACGCATAAGTTTTACTGTTCTTAGGTTTCTTTAAGGAATAAAATTCTTTCGATTCTATACTTGGAAACGTCATCACATTTACTAAAGTTATATATAAGCTAACTTACAGAGCAGCTATTTATCCATTTAATCCATTTACCAAGGATAGATAGTTCTTTTGTAATTATATACATACATTAGTACCTATTAAATTAAATGTGTTCACACTGAAAGCATTGCACAACATGGAATCATATCCAGCGAACAAACGTCTGCGTACGATAAATTTAATTCGGGCAACACGCAAACCGGGTTAATCCCGGCCGTGATAGAATGCGGACACAGTGCTGGGGATCACGCGCACTCATTATTGCTTTAAATCATTGCGACCGAGGAAACTGTGGGCGTCCTGTACAGTTACGACATATAACCTTTAGAAATATGCTAAATTAACAATTTAACAGACAATGTGGAGATGTGTTAAACACGTCCACAAATTTACGAATCTTTATTAAAATCATTAGTTCATTCCTATGGGTACGACAACAACAAACGAGTACAATAATCATTGATTGCTTATACCAAATTCCGAAATACAAAAACCATAGTAGTACGAGTAGATCCACGGTTGTCTTCCCGACATCTAACAGTGGTACAAATACGGTGTACAAAGGTGAACACGAGTAAAAAGGTGACAAGATTGAATGAAATTGGTTAAACAGTGAATGAACACATCATTCCCGTGGTCTGCTTTTTACCCTTAATTCCTTTCAAGCTATACTGTTTCAGTATAGAGACTGCGAATATCAATAATATACTAATCCACGATCGATGACCTCTCGCTGAATGTTTTATCGACAGAATTTGTCGACCGATCGATCTAACATTGGTCGATGGAAATCGAACTTTTGATATTACTATGATACGTATTGCTAATTCAGAAATTTCTCTAGGTACGATAGTATAGTACAAAACACAGCACACTACTACCTGGTAGCAGGTGTAAGCACCATTTTAATTCTCCTCTAGACGACTTCTTAGTTACACGGTGCTATGGATTACTCCATTAAAAATTATTACAAGAATATATTTTTATAGCTCGAGGCTTCTACGAAATGAGTGAATTCGAAATTATAAGACACGCAATATTAAGACCAAATTATTTCTTGGTTTATGATTTAACAGCGTGAGAACTAATACGCGCTTGCGGGTGGAATTAATCTTTTCAAGTGAATAACTTAACGTCTACGACATTGTTCGTTGAGTCACATCTGAAGGTGATTTTGAACCACCTTCAATACTAAAATATATATCATCGTACATTATGAAAATAATATGTTGGAAACCTTTTGTTTAATGTGATTGAAAGTGTGTAAAATCTATGAGAGATACAAGAACTAAAAGAAGAACGTGCGTTACTAATACTGGGAAAAAGTCTGCCAATGTACCTTAGTGGCATCTCTATCCCTATCAAGATTAGGTAATCGGACTTCTAATTTGTATATATATAACCGATAGGATCAAATAAATACCTTATCATGCCAGTCGTAGGAGGCATAATGACATAGTATGGGCAAAAGTGCATTGTTAATTATGCAAAATGATTTTGTATCGAAAAGAGGTTCCTTCAAATATTACAAAGGAAACACAAAGTATACGTAAAGGTCTATGTTTAGTCAAAAAATATTTTCTTAGGTATAAGCGCAATCGCCAAACACCCAACAGAGACTACCTCAACATAGATCGTTGCAGAAGATCGAAATAAACAGGATACAGAAGATGAATAATGTTCGAAAGCAATCTAAAAAGATAATGTAAGGAATAGAGCGGAACAACTCACGATAACATTTGAACCCGTTGTAAACGAGACAGCAACACTTTTATTAAGGCCCATACTTTACTGTCTCGCTCGCACGAGCAAAGTAAATGATTGCCTCTCCGAAGCAACAACCGCGTCTTAGAGAGAAATTCAAGAGAGACTCGTATGTAGGGAAATTCAGAGAAATAAACTGTGAGCGAATCTACAACTATGTTGAAAGTCTTTGAGTCAATATGGAAAATAGTGGAAACTGAATAAGAATTGTGGACCATCTGAGAGAATAAAATAAGAATAAGTTTTCAAATTTTGCATAATGAAATCTATTTTGAATTCTTTTAAAGAAATCCATTGCCTTTTGATTGCCTTCATGTATAATGTTTTACCGCATTATCACTGGACATTGGAATTACACATTTAAATGAATACAATGTGATTTGTTCAGTAAATTACGAAATGCAATATAACGTACTTGAATGAGTAAGTGGCAAAGTAGGAATATGTAATAAGCGAATCCCAATCGGCGAAAAGAACCATACCCATGTCCAGCTGTCCACATCTTTTGGGCAACAATTATGACAAAAAAATACACATTAATAAGTATGAAAAATAATAAAGTAAAAAAATGGATGAATTTCAATGAGTTTTTTGTAAGTTTTAGTCATTCAATATTCTACATATTTTATTGTACTTCTACATAAGATAATCCATTAAATATCAATAAAAGATAAAGTTAGATCGTTAATGTCACAATTGAAATAAGTACTGCTAATAAAGTAAAATCAGCCACAATAAATCAAATACGCCATCAAGAGAAGGCACCATATATACTGGCAAAGACCTACGGCTTAAAAAGGCATTCTGATACTCAGCCGGCGAAGTCTTGCTGGAAATATTATTCCCTTAGCAATTCGCCGCGAATCGTGAAGCGACGTGCCACTGTTCCTACAAAATCAATAGGTAAGACATATAAACTACGACGCAACTTCAGATTCAATATGGATAAGGCATTCTATTGTCTTAACTCTAGATAATGCTAAAGATAAAATTCAAACTGTAATTGGATTTCATTTTTATGTTAAACCATTTTTGTAATAAATGCGACATTAACATAAAGTTTATGACATTAGATGTGTATGTTATGTCTCGTTATGATTAGGTTTGTCTTTTAAAATAAAATTCAGTCGCGGTGTCTAGCCATATATCAGCAGAATTTAAACGAATACTCCACGACGTTTGTGCGCTACAAGGTCCTGTGTTGACGACAGACGCTTGCCTTTTTGTTATTTCATTTGTAAAATAATTATTTATTGTAATTTTTTTATTTAACTATATTAGTATTAAGGTGCTACGCCTTCTGACTTTAGGACTGGTGTATTAATGACTAACAATTCGATATAAAACGTATTTATTCCCTACAACTTAGTGGTAAAAATAGGGGTCGAAGGGTAATCTGAAAAAAATCAATGTTACAAAGGAAACTACAATATATGAATATAGACTTATTCATAAAACCTAAGTTAATAAGTAAAATATTACAAGACATAATCAGCATTGTCCGCCAAAAGACGACCACTGCTAAACGTATACATATCTCCTCCAAGAATCACCACACAGATCGGTCTTTTGTAGCCATCGTCATCTTATGGAAGACCTACCAATGCTGCGTCATTATGAAGGCGATATCTGCCACTGTCCATGGTAAAATTTGTATACTTACAAAAATACTCTTCTGTTGTTAATAAAATTAGGTCTTCCGAGCCGGATTATGAACGACACATCCAAGTATTTTTATTGACTTTTTCAATACAAGGTCGGTAATGAACAATGAGACGTACATTATTCTTTATTAGTTTCAATTACATTAATGGAGTAGACGTAGAAGCAAAAAAGCTATAAAAATTTACAACAGAAAAGTTTAAGCATAGTAAAGGATTGAAGGTCCTAGAATGTATTAATTTTGATTATTACGATCACGTACTATCGTACATTTGGTAACTTTTGTAATAAAATTAAAAAAAAAAACGTTAACATAAGATTTTAATTTTAAAACTTTGCTACAATAAATATGTTATCTATGTTTAGAATGATCCAAAGGATTTTAAAACTCTACATATTATGAGAAAAAACATACACGGGATAAATTGTTGAACCCATTGATAAAAGGAATACCCGTAACCGACGAGCATGTATGCGCAGATGTATATAAAATATATATGACCTTAAATAGTCCTACAAAAAAGCCCGCGACAACATAATATCTATATTTTAATTGTAAGCCATTATCGCCAAAATAGTGAACCGTCTATTAATTTATAGGGCGGAGCGAAGCTTTCTGGGTCAGCTAGTATGACTATAATTGTCTAAAAAGACTGATACAAGATTACGTCAGAAAAAAACGTTGACGAGTATGTTAGTACCGGTAGCCGGAGTGGACCGCTAGTGTATATCAAAGCTGCTTTGTAAATAAAACCGATCTAATTTATAACATCAAATGTTAATTTAGAATTAGACGTCTGATGTAAAAAGATGCCTGCTCCTAAATAGATGCATCTATTTTCGTTGCTCCGAAACCCACATTTCAGTTTACTTCCGCTCGGGTAGCGAGTAAATCCAACACCAGCGAAAATAGACCTGAATTCGACTTAGATTCAATTGATAACATGGCGATGTTATTAACTTGTAGCTTACGACTACCACAATACGATTCCAACTGTAATAAAAGGTAAGGATAGACTTCTCAGAGGTAGAATGATCAATTTCCCATTTAAAGTAACTTGAATTAATTTTCCAAAGTGATGTGGATGTTTTATTTGTTCCGAAAAGTGATTAGATTCGGCGTAGCTGGTTGGACCAAGATCAATCTTGACGGTCTCGAGCATAGACGCCAAGTGGCTAGCTTCCGTGTTCACTCGTAGCGTTGAATTCGTGTATTGACCAAACAACAAAGGATTGAAACAAACCAGCGTCATTTTCAGTTCAATTTCGTTACAAGTTATATAAAACAAGCTTTTGACTATTATTTGGGTCAGGAAGGAATTATCGATTTTAATTTCAGGCCTGATTATTTCATCCGAAGTGTAAACATAGCTTATCCGTACGCCGAGCACAATTTAAGGCCAGATTATTTTTTTTTGTTATTATACAATAAACAGAAGCTCATTGGTTGAAGCCATCTGCGATTGGCGTCATTTATGGCAACAATCTTACAATGCCAATTAAAATATTGCACAGGGCAATTATTGTGCAATCTTTCCAGGTGCGATAGGTAATTTTTTAACAAAATAGAATGCTCTTAAACACTATCTCCTTAATTAAACACACTTAATTCTCTTTTTTTTTTTCAAAAACATTAGCTATAAATATTTTAAGCGTTTTACCTCAATCATTTTTAAAAGGTAAGTTACAACAGAACTTGTACAAAACGAAACGGTAACACTATAAAAATATTATACGAAAATATTACAAAACAAAGTACGGAAAGAAGAGTCTACAATTTTTTTACATTAATATGATTTTTCTGACATACACACACGATGTCACTGAATTCGTCCTAAACCGCTGTTGAATTGAATTGATTTTTATTAAAAGTTTATTTAAGTTTTAACGCTGTTGTAAGAAATTTATAATTTGTGATACTTTCATAATTTACAACACAATACGTTTCATTGGACAGTCGAATTAAAATTGCAAATATGCACGTCACTCGAGCAATGGAAACAGCGAAATATCGGATGAAGTTACCAACTACATTGCAGTGTTAATGGTGATGAAAAGTTGGTTTCGTTTCCCAGGGCCTCGGACAAATTAAAAAAAAAAACAATAACGGCACGATAGCTGGTTGTATGGAATAATTAAAAATGCCGCTATTTGGATGAAAATAAAATTATCATTGCATTCATTAATTTTTGGTAAATTTGAATGTAGTTAGGGTACCGAGACGGTGCATATGGACTGGGACCTACTTCTCTCTCTTCTTATTACTACGATGTCGCTGGACTCACTGCTTAAGACAACTTAAATTGTTTCATTCATTTCAATTTACCATTCAATTAATATACCATTGGCATCCATCTTGAAATATGCTGTACGTAAATCTAACGTTGTTGATAGTAAATTAAATATAAACAAAGGTTGGCCCCAACGTTACATAAAAATTATAATCAGATCTTTAGAAATTGGATAACTAGAAACGCCTTCGAACAACCTAATAATTAATTATTAACTTAATTAAATTAGTAACTTTTCTCTCATTCATATTACACCTACATCTGATAATAAAACGGCCACTTCCAGTACGAGGAATAACTAATTGGTAATGACATCTTTGTTACAATAGAATTAGGTAGACAGCGGACCGACACGGATAGTCGAACCGAAATGGCTAATGTATTTCAACGGAATAACTGAAAAGGTTTGAATTTATAATACCATTAATGGGATAGTAGAAGAGTACAGTTAGTAATGAAGGATTCGAGGGTACGTGAGTTTTCGAAAACGTAGAACCTTTTTAAAAAAGTGATACCATGGAAATAAAGATTCATATATGTAAGTTTAAGTGCAATTATTCTGATATGTGAAGTGATTTGATTGATGATAGAAAAAATAAATTAAAGAGGACAGCCTCTTTTGTACATTATCTTAGGCAACACGTCTGCAACTAATCCAGTTATTCAACGGTTTCCAATTATTGATGAACCGCTTATTCGTTTGCATTTTTCTTCTATAGAAATATCAAAATAATAGAATCGTCTAGAATCGTCTCGTAAACAAGAATGAAATAATTGATATCGATATTATATAATCTAAGAGCCTGTCCAGATGAAGAGTTTTGTGAGTGAGAGCAACACGCGCGTTTCAATTTATGTTGCGTCCAGATGCCGCGTTTTAAGTTCCTACGCACAATAATTAAGCGAGCAACTGAAGCTATCATGCTCATGCTCCATTTGAAAATACATGTACTGACACGCGTTCGTAGTTAGTTCTGGACGCAGCAATGGCGTCTGAGTATTCCGATCCCCCGTCGCTCGCGCGCAGTACGCGCGAGTCGTGAGTCCCACTGGTTGCGAGCGTTTTACGTGTGTTCTCACATGCGTGTATTAGGAGCACAACATCTGGACGGAATGTATGTAGCTCTAGTATCTCGGGAACGAGCGTGTGGTTACAGCCGTGTCCTTACGCGCGTAAAACGCTTCATCTGGACAGGCTCAGGTATTACCGCTTCAAGTAAAAACACCTAACGATAATCATTAATTATAACTGGGATTATTTTTGTTCTCTCGATAGCGTATCCAAAATAAATTAGATCGTAATCAGAAAATAAAAGTTACAAATAGCCATAATCTCAATTTGTTATAACCCAAATACAATGTCCCTTTAATATCTGTCCTGTCTAAATTATAAAAAGGTAGCGGAAATCTTGTGTATTTTATAAAATTAATTAAATAAATTTTAACCTGCATTTTCATCTGCAAATATCAATCACGAAAGATCACCCAAATACTTACATACATGTATACACTGACAGACATATCGCATTGCATTCTTATCATCATTTTTATTATCATCTATTTATTTACTTTCAATATTTAAAAAATAACATGAAAACATATATATAAAAATATATTGTTTATAAACAGTAATCCACCGGTTCCGGGGTCATATGACACGGAAGTAACCAGTGGTTAGAGTTACAAAGAGACACTCTGAAATTACCGCTTTTTATGTAAACGACAGCTTCTCAATTCGTTTCACAGGTAAAGTTGGATGAAGAGTCTGAAAAAAAAACATTTTAGGTCTGCACGCCGCGATATTTGATCACCTTCGCCATAAAGTAATAGCCCTCATGATTGTTTCATCATTTTCTTTTGTGTATATTTTTTGTTCTTACCGATGCAAAATATAATGTATTTGCAAAAGACATATGAACTTATAACATTTTTGTAACACGATCATAAAACGCTCCCTCTTATGATTTGCGACATTACATGGAGTAAGTTTTAATATTAATGTGCATTTGGCGTGCTGCCGTCGTAGGTTTAAGCATGGATTAAGCGAAAAATAGCATAAATACTATAATATTGTGTATATTTAATATGACTTATGCGGAGTACTGCGGTACGGCAGTGAGTTTGGTGGCGACGGTGATTATTTAAGGAAACATTTCTTTATCGTGTTATTGCATGCTATTTTAGTTTAACTTTCTTAATCGTTGTAAGTATAACTTGCGAATGAAATAGCAAATTAAACGCCTTTTCACTGGAATTATCGGCGTAAACTAATGGACTGTTAACTGAAGCTTGGATCTAGACCATATACGTATATATAGAAGACAAAAATTACCTCCCCCCATACTTAACTAATTGTTGGGGTACCGGAAACAATGATGGGGTAACTAAAGTTTTACATCAAAGCATTTTGCCACTTATAAAAAAACGTAATCTAGCCTTTTCATAACAAAAAAAACGTTATGACGAACTGAGTATGTAGTACATATCCTTGCTCAACGTGTAATTGCTCTAAACATGTCATTTTGATGAAAATTTAAAGGTGTAGGAGGGCCCTACACCCAAAGCATAAAGGTAGTACACATTCAGCGTAACAAGGCAACGCCCGCGTCCAGGTGGCACGCGTGCAATAAATACACGGCGAACACGAAACAGGCGTTCGTTTCACGCATAATCTGTTGCGGAAAGGCTGATTTACCGCTGCCCTGTCACAAAAATCTCAGACATTTGTGCTGGGCTTTGATTTACATCGTGAGGGGAGAACGAACGCTAAAAAAATATACGCACCTACTCTGTACATTTTATGAAATACGGAAAACAAACGACCCGATAACATGTCGCTGGTAAGCTAAAATTTAATATTAGATGACAATGCAACGTATATTCGAATCGCCAATAGCTTGATAATTTAAGGAATATAAATTTAAAAGATCTTGTGTTCGAATCCGCCATTTAACTATTGTCGAGGACTATCCATCACAATTCCATTGAAATTGTTTAATTCCAAGGGAAGCAACGCAAAACTACTGTGATAACAGACAAAAAGATGCATAGTTGACATTAGCAGCAAATTTGTACTCGTTTAATATCTTTACTGAATACAGGAAGTAACGACCTGGATTTAGAACACAACCATGAGTGTAACGTTAACATCAGAACGCAAATAAGATTTACTGCATTATCTAGGTTCGCTAATTTAATGAACACTACTGATTTAATTATACCATTTTGTGTTATATTTATTTTCGCAAAAACATTAACGGTTTAACCATATATTTATATGCCTCCAGATATCGAGTTCCGTGCAAATTCAACATTGAAAAATGAAATGAAACATATATAAATACATATGTTAATTTAAATTACAAATCATATTTTAACAACACTTATTGAAATCTATTGTCTTTTATATCATTGCATTTTTAGGGTTCATATAATTTTGTAATATAGTTGACCACAATTATAACATGTTATAGCGTCGCATTGTTATTATTAAAACTTTATATTTAGTTATGTACAAAATATTCAGGATACATCATAAAATTAATTAATTACTTGTGAAATGTGATGTACACTTATCGTATAATTATCTTTCTTATGATCAATTTTAACAATGGCGTCGCTATCAGAGGATAAAATTATCCGCTGCATTTCATCTCAGATTAATTCATAATACGTTTCAAACATGATACGATGTGCCCAAAATTGTCACCGACGATGTTTTCCCATCCCGTACGTGCTGGCTCCGAGACATATTTATATATAAGAATAATATACATACATTTTCTATGAAACAATAAATTTAAAACTCCCCGTGCCTTTCCGTACGGGTAAAATAGGTATTTATTAAGTTTAAATTTTGCTATCTTAAATAAAGTAAGATATCATATTTTTGGCTGTTCGCTTAATCACTGGGCCATAATGACTTCCTTGAATTAAAAAAATATATATTTATACTATTTCTTTTTTCTTATTCTATCATTTGGTTCAAAGATTTTTAACTAATGAGGCATCAACACATTTTCCTCAAAAACGAGTTAATCTCGGATCTTTGAACTAAATAAAATATCGAATCGTTTCAAACTTTGTATATTTTATTTTAAGCTGTTTGATCATTTTTCTCAATTATTGAAGACGTGAGAAATTATCACACTGTTTATGTTAATGATTATAAATTTTCGTGACGTCCATTTACATTCAATAAGTCTGCACATTTGCTGGGCGTTGCCATTTAAAAATAGAATATATCTCGTTCACTTGATTGTATTCTTACGCCTTACCTGACGATGTGTTCAATGTCGTGCTATGCATGATTTCAAAGTTAACAGACTAGCGCGGAACTCAGCTTACGTTCGTAAAGTCGAAATATATGACTACAAGGTTTAGTTTGCCTAGTAATTATAGGTAAATCTTTCTGTTTCAACCCACATTTACCCTCATTTTTATAATCCGATCGTTACCTTAATTATTCATGACTATGGTTTGAGTAACCATTTGTACTATAGACGAAAACCATTTTTTATACATTTTTAGTAATCCCATTTTACTAGAATGCTGATTCGTTGATAAATCAGAATACAATTATAATAAGCCGTCCTCGGTTTTAATAAACAAGTCGTTGAATGATATCCATTGACGACTATTGTTGAGAAAATGAACCATTTGCAAACAAAAGCTCATGCGAAAGGTCTTTATGATTTGAGGCGTTGTATTATAATAAACCAGTGTTAATTTAAATCAGAACCAATCCTGATACTTCTTAATTACAACTTATAATCATCCCCTGAAGCGCCTGAGGGTTGATAATACAAATTTTAATTGCCACTCGTCTATCTCCCCTAGAGTTGCAACCCTTTCCTGCGGAACTCTAATGGTGGTGACGAAATTGTCTCGTTTCCTTGTAAATTGATGTCTGGATCATGCGGAATTACTTTCAAGGGACATTGTTTAATTGACTGTTTTTTACTTAATAATGGGTTAGTTAACAATAAATGTGAATAGCTCGCTCAAAAATATAAATATATCAAACCACACTCACACACATATTAAAAAAAAACATTTATTATGGACAGACAGAAAATGCAG
Organism: Papilio glaucus; assembly: GCA_000931545.1. Lineage (NCBI taxonomy): Eukaryota > Metazoa > Arthropoda > Insecta > Lepidoptera > Papilionidae > Papilio > Papilio glaucus. The sequence goes on along the minus strand of JWHW01030981.1, from coordinate 226,574 downwards.
TACATAGTTAACTTGTTAACATTGCTTAGCCTTAGCAGCAGCCAACATCCTCGTAGGCCTAAGTCATGCAAATTATTAAAAGTGAAAAACCTCAATCATAATATATGTATCACAGAAAGATGCGCGCTGTGGACTTCTCTGCTATATTTGCGTGGATATGGGACGATAAGAACGTGAAAAAGTAGAAGTGGGTAAATCCCAAACGTCGACTAACTACGAAAAACTACGTCCCATTAGTTTTTTAAGATTTTTGTTGCTTTGCCGTTTAATGTTGCTAACTGAGAATCTAACCCAGGACCTTTTACATGACAGCTTCGTAGTTTAGGAACCAAGGGACGGTCTTACAACAATGCTCATTTTCAAATGCCTGTTTCAGGGACTACTAAAACTATACACAGACTAGACAATTTAGAATGAATCAAGTGAATAGATAACATTACGGATTTATAATAGAAATACAATTGTCGACTATTCCGTAGACAGCTTGACTTTAATAAGAAATATAAATCAAGAAATTTAAATTAAGAACGTTTAAAGTTTGAACACTTTAGTACAGTCAGATCTAGATGAAAAATGCATGTTCAGATTGCACGGTACTGTAGGCGGAACGGTGGTGGTAGCTGGGGCCAAGAGCCGCTGGAAAATGATGTAGGAAAAAAGGAAACAACACGGAATACAGGGGGAATAATTTAAAATATAACCATTAATCTGGCTCGCGTACGTCGGTGTCACAACGTCGCGGAGCGTCGGCAAAACAAAGCAGAATTAAAAAGATAGATGGCTCCAGATTAGGTACTGGCTGGATATAGGGATTATATATTTTCTACTTATAAACTTTCTAATAAAAATTGAAAATTCATTTTTTCAATTCATCTTTAGTTTTCCTACAACCATAATCAAGGTCCTATGCGTTTTATAGAGGTCGTCAAACTAGAACTTCTTTTACACAAAAGATTGAGGAAAACAGGCAAGTACCATAATTCTTTTTATATAGAAGAAGGTCGCAAACGAGCTCGCGGTTCACCTGATATTTAGTGACCGCTGCCCAGATGCATATTATCTGCAACAAACTAAAGAGCTGCAGATGCAGGGCCTACCTGTAATGGACACAGGAGAGGATACACAAAAAAAAATCCTTTTCCTATTCATCGTCTCGCTCGGCAAATTTCACTTCCCATCCTTTAATTTAAATATGTTATGAGACTATTTCTAGTTTTAATACAAAAAATCGGCAAGTAATATGACCGCTAGTTATTACATACATAACTACCGAATGAAGTCAACTCGGAACGTAAATAAAACCAACTATATAATAATTAAAGTTAAGAATATAACAGTATAAAATCGGTCTATTGCATAGTATTGCAAAATTTGTACTTAATGTTGAAACATTTTGTTTTAAAATATAAAGCATGGTTTACAGCATGTGAAAATAACTCTTGAACTAGTTTTAGTGAAAGAAACACAGTTAAAGTTAAAATATTTACGTCTAAATTCACCTTCAGCTCAAAACAATACATGGAGCTAATAATAAGGGTAAAATACTACATTACACATTCTAAGCTAACGAGTATTTCTCTAGGGCTCATTTTAATAATAGAATAACATTTAGTGTATACATCTGACTAAGGTCGCGGAGAGGCCAAAGAAATAACTATTGTTTTGACATTGTAAAAAGGATTTATGACTTCATATCAGTAAAGCAGTAAGTTAACGAATTTTTTTTAATAGAAAAAGATAGCAAACGAGCAAGTGGGTCACTTGATGTTAAGTGAACGCTATCCATAGACATCCGTAACAATCAAATGTATTGCAGATGCGTTGCGTAACTTTAATGGATAGACAGGAAAAGGGATACTTTCTTTTCCCCGTTAATCTCATCCCCGTCCTTCCCGTTCCCATCCTATGCTTATGAGGAGAGAATGGGAAGGGGAAGAGGGCTGGAATTAGGCCTAACTAAATTTAGGAACTCAGGATTGCGTAATTTGGACTGTAAACCATTCGTTTATTAAATAAAGCGTACATAATTGTTAAGTAAGAACAAAGGAAAAAGCGGTTCTTTATAACGTGATGACATGTATGTTCCACGCGAGAGAGGAGTTTATATTAAGATTAATTTAAGTAAATAGTACAGCTACCATTGGCAAATATTGAAAAAAAAAAAACAAAAATAAATTGCTGAACACCGGGTAAGGAACACGCCCGGTAAAACTCCTTTGAACTCCATCAAAGTTAATTAAAAACTTTTATTTTTGTATTTCTTTTTTTCGCTTTCTGCGCTGACCCTACTTGCGCTCGCTTCCAAATTAAACTGCCTTATTAATAGATCAGAGATACGTCGCTTTTGTCCTTTCACTTCTCGCGGATTTAATAGAAAATTTATACAAGACCCGTGGTGCCCCGTGCCTCTGATTAAAACGACTACATTTCAGCCGACAGTAGCAAATTAAAAGCTCCCGAAAGCTCGGCGGCTGACGCGTACACCGCCGCGTAGCTCGACGACGAACAGTTTAATTAGGTCTTCGTTTTCTGGTTTGAAGATACCGCGATTGTCAAGCATAGTTAATTATAGGAATCGTAGTTGGACCGAATTAACTTGTACAGTTACTGCATGAGAGACAAATTGTTACTTTAGAATAATCTATTTACGTTTTACCAGTACAACATATGAAACTGTACTGGCATGAAGACTGCATCTTACTATATTCAATTTTATTCCTGGCAAGCAAGAACGAAAAGAATAAAATGAAAGAATTTAGTGGGTCTTCAAGGATAAATGGTAGGTGTGACTTTAAATGGTAGGTTTTTTTATTGAAGAAGTTATTATTTATATGTAAATTTTTTTTTTTTTATGGAGTAAGGTGGCAAACGAGCAAGCAGATCACCTGATGTTAAGTGAGCGCTACCCATAGACATCCGCAACACGCAAGTGTGTTGCAGATGCGTTGCCTACCTTTAATGGACTGGGGAGGGCACAGACAGGAATAAGGATATTTCCATTTTCCAGTCATCCCTCTCCCCGTCCAATCCTCTTCCCGTTCCCATCCTATCCTTATGAGGAAAGGGTGGGAAGGGGAAGAGGACTGAAATTAGGCCTCCGGCACCTCACTCATCAGACGAAACGCAGAGTACTTCTACTTTACGCCTGTTTTCTGTGAGGTCGTGGTATTTCACCGGTCGAGCTGGCCCATTCGTGCAACAGATGTTGTTGTTGCAGGCTCTACCACTGTTAAATTAAGTCATTGCTACCCATAATCAGATATATACCTCTTTGTTCTTGCATCAGATAAGTATTCACGCCTGTAACCTAGAGAGGTAAGCAAAGATTACGAATTTCCATTTGGCACAGTCCTGGCACTCCTTTTCTTCCTCTACATCCAGACGTATAAACGAAAACATAAAAAACTTTGCTGTTTCACTCTTTGCCTATTCCTCCTTTCAATATGCTTAAAGCATTTTCAATTTTAGTCACTACGTCTATTTTAAGGTTTACTTTATAACACCGTTTTAACAATGGTAGAGCCCACAACAACAACATCTGTTGCGCGAATGAACCGGCTCGACTAGTGAAACTTATCTATTATAGAATAAGAAATACCTGGAGTAAAACCGAATTTATAGTGGCACCTAAAGGTATTACATGAATCCAAGACGTACCTGTAACAAACGGAAATAGATTAATATTTAAAATCACAACAAATATACGAGAGAAGTAATATATCTCAGAGTAGATTACTTGACATAGGCAATTTGTATTTCAACTCCTGGTAAATATTTAATATGTATACAAATAACAGGTGCAGCTATGTACGAAAGTTTTGGCTATGACTTGAGAAGGACACTTTAGAAGGACTTCAACAGTGGTAGAGCCTGCAACAACAATGCACGAATGAGAGAGCTCATCCGGTGAAATCACAGCCTCACCAAAGACAGGCGTCTGATGAGTGTTATGCCTTAGGCCAATTCTAGTCCTTAGCCCCTTCCAATCCTTTTCTTATAAAGAAAGTACAGGAAGGAAAAGAGGATTTCAAGGCAAAGAGGATGGATGGAGGAAAAGTTTTCCTATTTATCCTTCTCTGTCAGTCAAAGGTAGGCAACGCATAAGTTTCTTGAAGATGCCACTTAATACCAGGTGAAAAGCTTGCTCGATTGGCACCTTGTTCCATAAAAAAAGGACTGAATTATGACAGTGAAGTCGACTTTATCACGTTAACATCACAACACAACACAAAAACTGAAGTAAGTACAGTGAAGAATTGTATTCTCCTTATTAAACACAATGCTTTAAATGCCATTGAACACGGACGCATTTAACAAAACGAAGCTCTCGCGAAATTGAAGCGTGCTCAAAAACTTGGACAATTAATAAACAATCAGCGCACAGACACTTGAAGTCGCGACAACCTTAGAAGGCTGCACTCTTCAGGGGCGTTGCGCAACTTTTAACTAATTACAATTGGACTGGATTGGGGGATATTTAATAGTGGTAGACCTCACAGAAGACTGGCGTGAATTGAAAGTGTGGTGCCGGAGTGCCTAACTCTACTCCTGTAGTCCTCGTCTAATAAGAAAAGAATGGGAAGGGAAGGAGGATTTGACCTGGGAAGGGATAAATTAGAAATGTAGTTTTTTCTGTTTGTCCCTTCATTTGTTCGTAAAAGGTAGGCAAGGCAACGCATCTGCAACTCATTAGCTTGTTGCTAGATGGATGGATGCCTATGGGTGGCGATTGCTTGAAGTCCTGCGGACCCCTTGCGCGTTTGCCACTTTTTATTGTAAAAAAAAAGATATAAGGCAGTCTAGATACAAGGTCTAAACGCTGAATGACTAACTAATAGCTCAAAATTAGGTGCAATATGTTAGTTTGCCCTAATCAAAGACCTACAAACTGTTGTGATGTTCCAAGCTTGTCATTTTGATCATACAACTAAAATTTGAACTCAAGAAATGTGCATTTTGATTTCGCTAACTGAAGAAACAAGTAAAATGTTTATAGAATAAAATCTGGTTAATAGATCTTCAAATTATCTTAAACTCTGAAGAGGTAAAAAGTACTCTTACGCTGTAAAGAACTTAAAAACTTTATGAAATTTGTTTTAATTAAAAACTTTTTTGAAAGGCGAATAATTATTGCCTGTTTATAACTGATAGCGGCCGGTTTGTAATTATTAAATGTCCTTTATTTATTCACGCTCGAATTGAGAATTACAATATAAATTAACTTTGTAAAACTTGAAAATTAAGAAAGAGTATTGATAATAACCAAATCTTAAGTTAATAAAATGGTTTTTATTCATAAATTACTTTTCTTTTATAAAATTAAATACTTGTTAATATATTTGCATATTCGAGAGAAATTTATTTAAAATAAAAAGCAACCTTTAAAACTGTAAGTTATTTTAAAATAATACGCAGTTTTATTGTGTTAGTTGAGCCATATTGTAGCCAGTCAGTAAAGTAGGCATACAATAGTCATTACACATCTTACATTAAATATCCCAACCAATTACTAATAAAATAACTTTTCCCAGCCGTAAAATCATTCCAAATACAATGCAACCAACACAGTTTACACAATATCCGTGGTGCATAACATATCGCTTTTTCGAGCGATCCGTAATCTATATTAAATCCCGCAAGCAACTTCCCGCGCGAATTGTATGATATACAGTCGTTAGTGTGGAGGAATCGAGAGTGGTTTACACAGACTCTGAAATAAAGATTCTATTGTACATCAAGTAGCCCAACTGAGATCCTGGCTTTAGAATTACTCACGCTTATAAATCATGAATGGCGCTTAGCGTTCTTTAAACTCTAAGTCAAATTGTATTTTTTTGTAATTTTTTTAGAAACGACGAACGGTGCCTTGAACTTAGACAGTTAGCCTTGAAGTTAATTTGTGCGTGCCAATCAAAATAACATACAGTGCAATCAAATATGCAAATAATTCGTGACATTTTTTTTTGTCGTTGCAGATGCGGTCACGGTCACTTGAAATCACTTTGGTGAACCACTTTTGCTCGTTTTACACTTTCTTCTTGAAAAACAATATCTAAGAATTATCTTGCTAAGAACTGATGTGTTTTAAATATCATAAAACTTAGATGTTCTGAGTAATCACATGTAGCAGTTAATAATACTGTTAGGACTAAATTGTGTATCGACTTCAACAGTCCTAAGTACAGGATAGAAATATGCTCTACATAAGGCCTAATAAATATTTAATATACTAGTAAGTCCCCGTGGGGCGGTTACGGATACTCCGCGTGACCAATGCATGAATGCTTCATAAATACAACGGTACAAACTACAAGTGTAAGCGAGTAAATACATTTTAAATTTTCATAATGCCTCTCAAATATATTCCACTACGTATTTTTACATGGGTTCTGATGGCAAACGAGCCAGCTGTTCACTCATAGGCATCTGCAACAAGCAAATGAGTTGCAGGTGCGTTGCCTACCTTTAATGGGCATAGGAGGGCAAAGTATATTTCCTTTTCCTATTTATACCTTCCCCGTAAAATCCTCTCCCTCTTCCCACCCTTATTAGGAAAAGGTGGGAAAGAGGACTGAAATTAGGCCTCCGCCACCTCATAATGCTTTTACTACACGCCTGTTTTCTGTTTTTGTTTATTATCACGCTCAAATAGAGAGAACCGCCTACTTTGTTTGATAATACGTGGCGATTTAATAGATTTTATTGAAACTGTTACCAAACAGTACACAGTCACAGATTACTTTAACTTGACCATAGTTTTCATGATCAAAACAAACTGAGATATTTACGAGTATGGTAAATATCTAATACTAATAATTCTATTAAATATCATTAGAAAATACATGAGCAAGTAAATTGCGAAGACATTTGATTTATTTTATTTTAGATCTCAACCATTACACTGCTAGACATTTGAAATACGTAGCAGACTTATAATATCAACTCACGCGTCCATTTGGTGGATTGCTCTCATGCGAGGCACTCGTAACTTGTGGCTACGGCGGAGGGTACGGTCGGCAAAGACATGTGCTTAAATATTTAGCCAGCCCGCCCGGAACGACGAGTGTGCTTGACAGTGATTGCTATTACAATTTATAGAAAAAGACCCTTATTTTCCAATGATAGGTACACGCTCTATCACATTTTGAAATGTATATTATCTGTGAATGACATTTGAAGGAAATCTATTTGTCACTATATCCGTTTGTAACTCTAACTATCCCACTATTTTAATATAATTTATTTTAATAAAAGCAATGAGCAACGTCAACAAAAGACTAATTAAAACTGTTAATCGTTCGATAAAAATATTGTAATGGTATTAAAGCCTGTTGTGAAATATTTAAAAGGTCTTCATATCATATTCACCAAATTCTCGTTGATTTAATTACATAAATTTGTATTCATTAAGCTCTAAAACGTTCGTACTTTGTAATTCAAATGGAAATAGACGAAAATATGAGTTGTACGTAATTAATTTATAGTCGTTAATTGACGGTGAAAGGTAGTAATTAAATTATTACCGAAACCCAATTATCAAAGCGGTTTATAATATAAAACGTTTTTAAGATAGGTCGCAAATAATACTAACTTTTTACTTTATGTTATTAAAATCATAAATTTAGGCAGAGGGTACTGGATTCTATTGTTTGAAGACAGACTTCCTTCACTTCGTTTATATTTAAAAATACAACTTTATTTGTTATTCTTGTACAATGGCACCATGTTTGCTTCTTCAGGGATGTTGTGAAAAAAAGTAATAGGAGTTCAGGATATATGTAGATCTATCTTTATGTGTGTTTAAAGGCTGCGATTGTAAAGGGCTCCTAGTAAAATGCATTTACAATCGTCTGAATTAATTTTAAGAAGACTGCAAAATCTACAAAGTATAGAGGAGAGATAGTTGGAAGTACGTTTAATGGTTGGCTGTCCTTAAATATTTGAAGTATCACCTGTGAATTTATTACCCATCCTCCCACATTGTTCGCCACGATTATTAATTAGTAATTCATTTTATTATTTACCTATTATATTTCTTAAAGTTTTTCTTAAAACTACATATTTAAGACTTTCTTCAGTTAATACATATTATTAAGGAAAATAATAAATTTAAAATAATCACTAAGGATATATACGATAGTTTAAGGTATGAAAGGAATGTATTATGAAGGACATGCCAGATTTTCCACAACGTCGTTCTATTCCCGGCACAATTCCCGGCACGGACTCAAATTGATGTCAGCTACACACCTCAGATCGGCTATGTGGCACATGCCTGAGAGGTAAAGATGCGAGAAATACTTCAATCAGGCCACTAATGAAATTTTCCCTGGGATGAAACTACGTGGATAAATAACCGTTCTTATTTAGTGATATTTTTAGTTTTAAAACAAATTTACACGTCATGTTCACTAAGAATATCAATTTGGCCAATATATTTTTATTCACATCCAGGTTGTATCATCCCGTATCCACATCTTACTTGTCCCTTCTGTCCTGGAAAGACCATAGTGATGAGCCCCTTGCTCGTTTGCATACTTTAACATACAAGTGACATTCATCTCTCAATTGTTAGTTATATGCGGTTACTCCTAGCAAACTATTTATAATAAAGCCTTACACATACCAAGCTAAGCGACGAGACAGTACCTCGGCCTGACAGGTAGAACGTCGACCGAGCTGCCGACTGTCTTCACGCCTTTAAGGATACCGACAATTAATTTATTATAATTTTTACGTCCCTTCTAATGTGACCGCCTGTAGCCTAAACAGTTTGACCGACTTTGAAATGCGGTGTTATTAGATTCGTATTCTTCCCCGAAGTGTCATATCTTAACAGTGGTAGAGCCGGCAACAACATCTGTTGCACGAATGGGCAGGCTCGGTCGGTGAAATACCACGACCTCACAGAAGTCAGGTGTGAAGTAAAAGTGTTATTCCTTTTGTCTGATGAGTGAGGTGCCAGAGGCCTAATTTCAGTCATCTTCTCCTTCCCATCCTTTCCTAATAAGGTTAGGATGGGAAGGAGAAGAGGATTGGATGGGGACAGGGACATTTTTCCCGTCTATCCTTTAAAGGTAGGCAACGCATCTGCGAATCATTTGCTAGTTGCGGATGCCTATGGGTAGCGGTCTCTTAATATCAGATGACCCGATTGTTCGTTTGCCATCTTGTTCTGTAAAAATTTTTAGTTCCACTTATAAAAAAAAAGATAAAATGGTTCTCTGCTTGAAATGTCAACTTCGAGGTTTACATTGTTTGGAATCTAACATGAACTCATCATGTTGAACTATAAATTGTTGCGTTCCAGTGACGTAAACTATGAATATTTAAGCAATTAATAATAAATTAATATACGCTCACGTCCGTAACCCAGAAGGGTAGGCAGAGATTATGGATTTCCATTTGGTTCGATCCTGCACACATCTCTAGCTTCTTCTACATCCATACATCTTACACATACAAGCTCGTCGGTTATGGGCATTAAAGCAGTCTAGTTGTAAAAATGCCCAGACAAGAACTTTAGATCTAAGTGATTCCTATTAAATTGATGTTGATATTGATTCCTTTTATCCTAGTTAAAAATATCTAACTAGTCAATTTTAAGTAGTCTGTATTGCAAGCAACAGATGGTGCTGTTAACATATCATAACTACGTTCATCTTGGATAAATAAAATTGATGACAGCCTCAAAATGGCGTGGCGTGTTTTATGAAGGCAAAAGAGGCTCCCATTATGACGTACAAAGATAATCATTTGAAGGGTGAAATTTCGGAGGGACGTGTGCCGTGTACAACCTTAATGTTTTGTTATTCCAGCGATCACCATCGTTAACGTGGCAAAATACAAATTTATAAAATAATTGCGGTGCTGTTATGCTATCTGCGTTTCCGTCGAGATCTCATTCGAGATTAATAAAAATTTTATCGTTCGACACTCCACGCGTAGCCTCCATTTTGTTTGGTGTGGAATTAATTCAAAATGGCAGCCATAAAACCGCGTGGTTACGCGCAGCGATGTGCTTAATGAGGGACGATTAAAATTGCGTCTGGAATGACGATAGGAATGCAAATTTTTTTTGTTCAGATTAATATTATCAGCGAAACGTTTAGGACTCCCCTTGTGTAATTAAAAAATCAATGGTAATGGTAATGAGTATTTATATATTTGATGACTAATACTTTAAGGTTACCATGAGCTGATAACGAAGTTTTAAAATTGAAAGATGTTTCGAAAGTTCCGATGATAAATCATTTTGAAACAATTACAGCTTATACTTTCTAATCCGAAGTCAATTTACATAATACCTGTTACGACATCTGAGACAATAAATCATGTGGGCCGGCCGGGCGTAATGTATTAAATTAAATAAACTCATCAGAGATGAGTATTAAAATTTGAATAAAAATGAAAAGTGCCGCGGCGTCGTGCGTAAATCTCTGGGTTTGCGGCGTGGGCGAGAGATTGATCGCTCAATATGAAATATGTACGCGCTCCCTGAAGAAATAATGTATCGCTAGCAAGCTACGGATGCGGTATATTATAGGGTAAAACTTGGAGTATATATTGCGGTAATATCATTCCTTCGAGTGTTTTATTATCTGTCGTGTATAGGATAAGTAACTTGCCGTACTTGCAATTGTAGTGCGTTGATATATATCAGTCATTCAGATATAAAAGGTGAAGGGAATCGATCCGCTTCTCATAATTGCAAAAACTTAGCCAATCCGCGGTTTCCAGGCTAATATTCTAATAGCTCGATTAAGAGGCGTCACTTTATGCTTAGATGAATCATTGTGAAAGCACCGCATCCATTCATGCCGGGCATTGCTCATTGTACAAAATAAAACTGTCGCCCGACCGCCCATAAATTCGATCCCCCCACTAATGAGTAAGATTATGACGTGCTTTTTAAGAATCTATTAATTCGAGCCCGACTCCGGTGGTCTTAAATAATCGATGTTTGTACATTAAATTGTTATTGCGTAATTCGTCGGAACGAGTGTCAAATTTTAATAGATATGATATTGGTAATGCACATTAAATAATATTATACCTACGTATTTTGTTTGTTATATATCTTATTCAACAAATTAAAAATAAAATCTAAACTTTCAAAACATATGTCACTTTTGCTGTTTTTTATCGTCATCTGCAACGTCTTACAATCGCTACGAACAGTGGTAGAACCCGCAACAACAACATCTATTGTACGAATGGGCCGGCACGACCGGGGAAATACCATGATCTCACATAAAACAGGCGTGGAGTAGGAGTATTTTATACTTCTGTATTTCGTCTGATGAGTGAGGTGCCGCCGCAGGCCCGATGCCGGTTTTAAATTAATTGTCGTTCATCAACTTGTGACTTGTGATTTTAATGTGACGCATATACGATAGATAATCCCTGACTACAATACATTTTGCTGACATTTACTTGTCAAATCAGATAAATAAAGAAAAAAATATAAACTGTAAAAGTTGAATCTGTATAAAGCGTTCGGGTTTGTTGTAACGCGCGGCCCTAGGCGATGTCCTTTATCGCTTATTGACTTTAATAAAGCGGATATTTGATTAACGTTGCCTAGGAAATTTTAGTGTATATATACAGTTACATATAATCCGTATTTTTAAACTATATTATACTATATATACTATAAATACTCTGGTTCCGGATTAACTCAAAAACTACTGAACCAATACAGCAATTTTATTTTCATGCACAAAACACAAAAATGCAAACAAAATTACTATTGCCGACAGGCGAAATGAGGACAGTGTACTTGACAGATCGACTGACGACTAACTTATCTGTGTGTGGCATCTATCGTGCGAATTTTTTGAACCGATTTCCTAATTACCCATGTACGGAATAACTTAATAATAAAATAACATTTTATAAATGAAATATGTGAAGAATAAATGATTTATGGCCTGATCTATGGGCCAAAGTGAAAAATTAAATATAGGATTGTTTAGATTATTAAATATGGATATATGGTAGACCGATTACGCTATAAGAAAATACTTATGTACCAAAATCAAGCAAAAATAATAGGTGAAATCAGACTTCTTGTACTTTCATCGCTTAAGGTTGTAATTATGCTTTATATTGTAGCAGCCCCTTAGGTATATAACATTTATCTTTCTTTTCGAACTTTGAATATATCAAATTTATACATTTAAACATTTCTAATATCGAGAAGAATATAATTATTTCGAACACAATGGTTAAGGTAACATACTTTACATTAGCAATAATAAAGCTGAAAAGGAACGTAAAAGACACATATTCCGGTTCCATTTCAAAGGAGTTTGAATCGAGTAGGTACACCTTTTGTAGGTAAAGTTAATGCGGTAACAAGACTAATGATGTGAACTTTAGTCTGCTACAAAGAAATCGTATTACGCTTGCTTCGTAGTTGATGTGCTGTATAACGACTCCATCATTTTCGTACCATCGCGTACTTGGGCCAAGGCGATCATAGACTAAGTAAAAAATCACACACTGTACTTTAATTCCTATATACAATGTGATAAATCGTAATACTAATAGGAGTAGGAGATTCAGGACTTTGCCGAAAAAGGTTTTTTTGATATTTTATAGAAACAAATTTTAAGTTTTGTAGACTCTTACAAAGATCATAGCAAAATCATTCGTGAAGAAATAATGAGCTATAGCCACTCTGTGTTACATTGCCAAATTCATAAGTTTAGTAGTTTGAAGCTCCACAAGGCATACTATGTTTAACTGAATTTCATATCATCAATTTGGTCGACATGAAAATACTATTTAAATAGGCATATTAAGCAATATTTGGCGATCGGAGTTTCGACCTTCTGTGATCCAGACCGGACCGCGGTCCACCTGTTGCCGAGCCCTGGTTTGCCACACCAACACTTTTTTATAGGAGAAGAGGGCAAACCAGCAATGAGTCCTCTTAGATTAAGCGATCACCGCTGAAAATAACCATCCGCAACACCAGAGAAACTGCAGATGCATTGCCAACCTTGTTCCTCTCCCCATGGTAAGAGCGGTAAAAACTCCCACTCGCCTTATAAATATAAATTCACCATGTCACTCTTTCTACTTTTATTCTGCCGCATGTGAAAATATTATTTACATAAGTATAACCTATACCAATTGTAATGGTTTAAAATACATAAAACACTCAGATGGACAGATATAGAGACATTGTAAGCTCAAACTTAATTTAATTTATGAGCGTATATCAAGCCTCGACAATAATTAATAGAATGCATTACCACAAACACCTAATTTTATTTACTTAATTAATATATTCATTATACGACATAAGGTTCATTATTGTTATGGATCGATCGATTATGCTAACGGCCGTTAACCGTCCAAGGTAATTATGTCACGTGAATTAGTTGGGAGCAAACATAATTTGACACCAATATAATTATATAATAATAGTGAATGGGCAATGTACAAGGACGCCTCAGGTGTCAACTTATTATATAAGAGAGTGGATGATAATCTTGTGTGTTCGTAAATCATACACATAAAATCTACTCTTTTATATAAGATAGGATTAAATACAGCTGTAATACAATCAGTGTATCTACACTAATTAATATTTTAAAGAAGAAAGATTTGTATTTTTTGATGTTTGTTACGAATAAACTTTTAAGTTTAACTTTTAAGTTTTTAAACTACTGGATTTTAAAAAATCATTCTATACATAAAAATTAGAGGACATTACCAAAATGTTCAGCAAGGAAAATGAGAAACGAATGCGTGAGACAGAATATAGGTTTTAAGAGAGAGATTAATGAGGTCGTTGAGAGACATAAGTTTAAATAGAGAAGTTAAAATGTTTCAAGACATTTGTTGACGCGACATTTTGACTAAAAGTACTGCTATATTGACTTTACTATAATTATTCTATTATTTATTAATAAAAACAAAACTGAATTGTATGATAAAGATTTTTTATTTACCATAGACAGTATAAAAGGTCGTTTACGGGACATTTAGTACGAAGCAACTCTAAATAGCGGGTGCTCTGCCCAAACAGTGTTTAATTAAATATTTAATAGTGAAAGCTCTTCCAAAGTTCTTTAAATAGCATCATAATAAAAGTTTCTATAATACTAATGTTATACTATATAGAAGAACATTGTGAAACAATATTCATTGTTATTATTACAATATACGTTATTATAACGTTAAAATACCCTTCGTTGAATCTCTGTTTTATTGATAATGTAATTCCGGAGTATAAAACATATCATAAGTATTACCTTAAAATATCGATATATGATAATTAATTAAACACAAAATATTTTAATGTAACACGTGTGAAGCCGCAGGCAACAGTTAGTTTTAAAGAAAATGAAAGATTACACATTTATACAATCTTTTATATTAATTTTAAATAATGTAGTACGCAGTAGAACCAGCATAACCGACATTGCCCGTATAATACTAAAGTTGCAAGAGAATTGTTTTTAAAACGCTCAGGCTAAAAGTTTCTAGAATGGCGACGAGGCAGCGTGGGTAGACCACCTACCTCCGTGGAAGATAGACTGGATGGGTTCGATCTTTTTGGCGTTCCTTGGGGGACGTTATATTGTACTGGCTTAAAATTATGATGTTATTGCATAATAAGCTTGATGTTTTAATCTCTTAATAAATATATTTTGTAACATTTCATAAAAAATACTTACTATAAAACTACTAATTCTTAGGCTCAAGCTGACTGGATTTCGAATTACCCAACATCACATATTTTTTTAGAGTGTATTAACATAACCGGTTAATTAATATACTAAAACTTAAACATATCTATCTTTTATATGTCTATTTGTGAATCTTAAGATTTTAACAATGATACTATAGGATAAACGAGAAATAAAAATTCTATTTAGAACACCTTTGTTTTGTTTCGACTACTACAATAATAGTCACATACAAATAATAAATCGCGTTGCTTTATTATAAGCTCAGCAGAAAAGATAGATGTACAGTTATATGTCGCTCCTATAAACAGAGCACTAATCGAGGGTTCCATATCTATTTAATTAAGTAGTTCCATAACTCTTATACTCTAACAAAGTTGCTAATACTTAATTTGCACCTAAATAAAGAGAATTTTAGTCAGGAATATATGAAGCGCGGGGAACACATCAGAGCTTTCATAGTTGACGTTGTTAACGCGAAACGCCATCTGGGATTCGCGCATATAAATAATTTTGACATATTAAACAAACGCTATGAGAATATTTAAAAGCTTGTTCTGCTATGTGACATAAAATTAAAAATGTGAATAACATTTTAAAAAGAATCTTTTATGTAGCGTCAACATTGTATCGTATCATTTATTTCTGTATATCATTTATATTAACGATATAAAAAGGCAATTGCACTGTTTTTGTCATCAAATATCAGATGATTTCTTACCTTTTTTTAATGAAAAGAACCAAGCCTTACCACATTCCTAAATTATATTATAGTTATAGTGGGCATGTCTAAGAATGATCGAAAGATGGTATGCACCTGGTTTAAAAGTATTATTATATTTCTTCTCTTCCGACTAAACATTTCATTAGGTGAATAACTTGGCTATAATTGTCATCGAATCAATTATTCCGATTTTTGGCACGCGAAAATATGATAAGGTTTTTAAATTTAAAGGCTAAGAAGAATAAGCTAAGTAAAACGAAAACTGAAAAACAAATGTTAATAGGCAGTAAAAACTAACATTCCATATAAAAATCTTCAGGAACAATGAATGTTAGATGTTAAAAAAAAACTTTACTGATTTCGTGCTTTGTTAGCGATTTCTTTTGTACGTTTTATGTCTGCAGAAACAATGAAACCCACTCTTGGCTCTTGTTAAATTCAAATATCATATCAACATTTCTAAAACAAAATATATGAAGATTACAAAGATGTTAACAAAAATCATATTCGTATGAGGTTAAGATTGATAGTTCGATGCATTTTAAAATTTTTGAGTTAATAAAATCTATTTTTAAAAGAGGTTATCGCTTCCTTAATAAAATATAGTTTCCACTGATTATGTAATAAAATATTTGGCTAAAAAAAAACAAGAAAAAAAGAGACCAAAAAAAGTTTGAACAAGATAGGCCGCTCTCAAGGATCGCTATAAAAATCGGACCCCTGCCGCCATCATCCAGTGGACTCCAATAACCCAGACCCGATCATCGGTCCGTCTTGCCTGTCTACACTGCGTTACGTTAATTCATAGTAAAAACAAAATAATTTAACGACAAGTACTCACGTGTCATATCAATTACCTTTTGAAACAATAAAGTTTGTTAATTATTACTCTATATCTACTCCATAAGAAGTACTCTATGTCTAGCTACTCTATGGTTAGAGGCTATACCACCGCGGTGGGTCATAACATCGGCGTGAGAACCGGCGAATGGTGGTGACTCAGCATAAAACAAATTAAAACCTTATTACGAAGCAGACATTAGCGCCCGGGATCTGGCCCTTTCAGAAGCAGGTGTTTGTGCGGATAGAAAGAAAATTTTCATTGTATGTTATTAAAACATAACCTTAAAAGTTATAATAACACAGCCTTGCATACGGTATTGTAACCCAACGACATTCGAATTAAAATAATACGGCATGTGACTACCAATCGAAGTTTAACTAAAGCGTAATATTGGAATACTTTGTTATAGAGTTGAAACGATGAATGGAGAGTAATGAAAAAAACTGTTGGAAAAGTGAGTGGCAGTGTTTTCAGGGGACGTCATATATGCGTAAATGTATGGATGTAGAAGAAAACGAAAGTGGTGATAAAACTGACTCCTAACTCTTATGTCTCAGGTATAAGGTACGAATCCGAGGTAAGGCATTCCTCGGATTCGTACGTAATCATTTGTGAATAATCGAGGTATTCACCTCGATTATTCACAAATGATTATTTTCGAGCCTGATCGATTTACGAAGTATGGCTACAGGGTCAACTACTGTCACAGTTCCTTTTTCCTACCTTCCCTTTTCCTACTTTTAATGTGGGGTCGGCAGAGTACGACCGTAGTTCATACTGTAATAAGTTTTGGCTATAGTTTTTTTTACGGCCGGCCGCCTGACGCCAACCCTCCTCGGGCATGTATATAAGATATTAGTAGATTAAGGATATAATTTACTAATGTTTCTTGTAACCATTCCCAAACAAGCTTAAACTTGGTAGGAAATGGTTCACGACAATAGTCGAATGGCGGATTCGAACCCACGACCATGTTGTGCATGTTTTGTAGTCCGCCCTTAACTATTAGGCTATTGGCGCATTGTTTGGTATTGGCATTAGGTATTGCCCTTTGTTTAACCAGTAGAGTTGAAAGACATCTAAGATTATTAAAAAAATCTCTCACGAACAAATAATCCTAATGGATTGGGCAGAAAGTAATTTTGCCTTCAGTTTTACATGAGTAAAGTCGTTCATTGTCAACTAGTAGATAACGTACGTAAACGTTCATAGATAAAACAATGAAAACAAAAATGTTACTGAGTAACATATATCGCCAGATGTGAAGGGATTTTAGCAAATTAATACCGAATTTTCAATATCGATTGAATATTAACTTTAATGGCAAGAACATAGAGTATGCTTTCGTAGGGAGATAATATCTAACGCGAGTCATCCTTCCACTTTTGGTGCCGTGTACGATGTTGCTCCCTAGTGGGTTGTTCCCTTTAGACAGGGAGCATTTGGTCGCGATGGATGTATTCACAGTGAGGGCCACCTTGATTGTATTGGATAAGTTTTATTTTATGGCTCCTTTACTATGTTTTATTTTCTTGTATGTTTATATGACATCGCTACACTTGTTTACGTATGCTACGGTCTCGTAATCCAATAAATAAAAGCCGATTTTTATTTTTCGATATTTATATCTTCCCATTCTTTTCTTCTCTAATTTTATTTAAATGCCCTAATAGGGGATGGAATCGCATTAACAACTTCAGGAGATTTGCAAATATCTAGATAGGTAGTCTTCTATTAATATTAACTGAACCGCTTTAACTACTGAACCGTTTGCCTCTATCTAAAACAGCTTCTACTTGAAATATTAGTACCTAATAATCTGGTTTATAAAGCACAGTGCGTAACACTACCGTACTGTAGACGAAGGTGAAGAATGTGGAGGAAATTTAAGCTTTATAAATAGAAATTTAACTAGTGACATAATGGCAAGAAGTACTTACGAACTTTTTAACTCATCAATCAAGATCAAATTAAAATTCAGTCGCCGACCTGGCCGTAGATAAATTTCGTGGCATAAAAACCTTTATAGTTTTCACGAGACGACCGTTTAGAGGTACCGGTCACATTTAGAACGATACAACCTTCTAATTGTGACCTGGCTGGATGCAATGACTGGATGAATATCGGAAGATTAATGTTTACTACAAATGATTGAATGATGTACGAGTATATGCTTTATTTAAGGTCTATAATTAGCCCACCTTTGGCCCTTACTGAAATTATTACGAGGCAAACAAACTTTATCGATTTGTTTTCACCGACAAACGAAAACATCATTTAAGCGAGAGACGGATCGTTTAGTAGGGGCAGCAAAACGACTTTCTTCAAACGTCTACCAATACATTAGCGGCGTTCTATAGAAAAATAAATGATTCCACTTAACCGCGTTCAATGTAGCGAAAAGAAAAATTACATTGTAATCTCACCTCGATGAAAAGAATGCCTATTAATATTATTCCCTTTGAGAGTTCCTAATTTGCGATTTTCATAATTGAATGTTATCAAAACGAATATCCGTTGAGTTTTCGACCTTAAAAAAATTTATGCTCTAGACGAGAAAACGACTCTTTTTACCTTTAAATTGCTTGTTTTGTTCACAGGTACAAAGGAAAATGGCTCTTGAATGTTTACCATTAAGGCGAGAATGCGTCGCGAGGGTCGTGTTTTTAATGTGATTGTCTCTTGAAGAAGCGTTTTTTATTATCGTTCATTATTTTTCGCGTGACGGTTGTGCCGAGCGCGGGCGAGGGTACGAAAGACAAGAATAAAATGTTGAATACTATTCGGTTAGGATTTAAACGCTGACCTTTTCGAATTCGCTGAGGATATCTTAGATTTGACATTTGATAAAACATTCCTAATTACTTTTTAGATAAAATATTAGTTGTTAACACATAATTACAAGAAATATTGTTAATCGCAACCAAAAACCCTTGTGACATTACAGGTAGCGGGCGGCAACGCATATTTTTTTTTTACAATTTCAAGGGTTTTTAACGTTTTGCCCAGAGCCCCAATTCTTTTGCTTAAATTAAATTAACCTATTTGAATCATTATAATATTACCTATCTTCCAGTAAAAGTCTCATTCTAACCGAACCTTTAGAATTAAGCAGAAGGTTAGAAATTAATTGATTTATGACCTCATGCATTTGAAAATTTCTGGAGTTAATTGATTTAGCAATTGATTAGATTGATTGATTTAGATTCTATTTCGTTTAGGCTGACTTCGGAATGTCAAAGTCCACCAGTGTCCCGGGGAGTTTTCTATACGTCATACTTTATTTAGCGCTTTAAATATGAACAAGATTTTTCTTTCGATAGGTTCTCCGTAGGACATGACCTCAATGCTTAAAGCATAAGATTTTTTAGAAAGACTTATAACTAGCTGGCTCGGCAAACTTCGTTCCGTCTTGTAATTAATTAACGCCCCCTAGCGGGTGGAAATTCGTAAAAACCGTTTGTAACTGACCTCTACACGGTGAAAGGAATATTCTTTCCAAATTTCAAGTCTCTAGGCCATATAGTTCCCAAGATACGTGATGAGTAGATAATAAATAAAAAATATAAATAATTTTATCAGATGTTTTACATCTATATTTGTAAGTAACAATAAAACTTAAAAACTGGTGCGGCATAATTATTATACCAGAAATTATTAATATGATTATTATTAAGTCTTGATTACAAACACAAATTAGCTAGCCTATCGGTGTTTTACAGATTACGTATTGGGGAGTGTGCTCCGGAATTACTTAATTAAATTACCCCATCGATTTTTTAACACGTACCACGTACTTTGTGAACGAAGTGATTTGAAACTTTGTGAATCGTGAGTACAGCAATGGATCGGTACAAGTTGCTATAAAGAGAGCGGCTGCGGTATAAAGAGAGTCACGTATTAATTAAATAAGGGAATGTAGTCAAATACTAGTTTATTCTTTTAATAAAAAAAAATACAAGAAATGTTTAAAGGTTTAAAAAACTTATGAGCATTGTTTATCTCACGATAGTAAAAGATGGAATGAATACG
Organism: Papilio glaucus; assembly: GCA_000931545.1. Lineage (NCBI taxonomy): Eukaryota > Metazoa > Arthropoda > Insecta > Lepidoptera > Papilionidae > Papilio > Papilio glaucus. The sequence goes on along the minus strand of JWHW01030981.1, from coordinate 206,266 downwards.
AGGATCGGACGACCGTTTCAATTCTAAGTACGAAACAATAACAGCCTGCGATAAGCCCGCTATAAACCTAACGTAACCGAATAAAACTGGGAATGGTTCGGGAAAAAATGCTTTATCTTGCGCACAGCAACCTCCATATTTCATAGCGAAGTCACACCGGCGTCTGTCGAACGAAGGATATACCGACATATTTTTTATCCGCCCCATAAAATGGCCATTGTCGGGCCCGTACTATTGTTGCAAATGGATCGCTTAATAACTTTCGAGGAAACGTTTCAATGGATCTATACATCATCCATTGAGCGCTGTGAGCTGCGTAAGAGAATAAACGCCTCGAAAGCCACCATTGGATTGATAATGGAATTACATTATCGTTTGTAATGATAATCAAAAATTGCTTTACAGTAGACGCAGGTTGATTCATTGAACGTTTTATTAAGCTAATAGACGTACAACCCAAAGCAAGCTGCATCATCACGACGCACGTTGCGTCTGACTAGTGAGTTGCCTTAGGCCTAATCCTAGTACCTCTCTGGCTATGTATCTGAGACTCATTAGTTTCTTGCAGATGCATAAGGTCACTTAATATCAGGTGAAACGCGTGCTCGATTGACACCTAGTTACATAAATAGGACTGAATTATGACATTTAGTTAAGTGCACTTTATCACATCACGACACAAAGACTGATGAAAGTACTGTGAAGAATTGTATTCTCCTTATTAAACACAATGCTTTAAATGCCATTGAACACGGACGCATTTAACAAAACGAAGCTCTCGCGAAATTGAAGCGTGCTCAAAAACTTGGACAATTAATAAACAATCAGCGCACAGACACTTGAAGTCGCGACAACCTTAGAAGGCTGCACTCTTCAGCGACGTTTGCGCAACACAACTTATCACATAACCAGGTTCTAACTAATTACAATTTTTATTTAGTTAGAACCTGGTTTGGAACCCAAATTGTAAACTGAAATGGACAATAAGCAGTGGTAGAGCCCGCAAAAACAACATCTGTGACGCGAATGGGCCGGCTAGATCGGTGAAATACCACGACCTCACGAGGATACACTTAATGGGATACAAAAAGTAAACAGAAACTATTATAGAAACTGAAAACAAAAACTATTAATTATTTTTTTAAATATTAGATAGCGCACTTAATGTGAACGGAGAAATTATAACCGTTAGCGGTGTATGCGTGAAGATCAGTACAGTACAGCAGTAACGTCTTACAATAAATAACTACGCTATTTCGTTTAACATTAAATGTAGTTGAAGTGAACATACATTGTTAACGAGGAAACTTTATCCGTGTGTCCCTCACCCGAGCGAGGCTCATCAGCTATTCGAAACTGTAAATGCGTTTCGTCTGTACTTGTTTCAAACTTTTTTTTTAGTTAATTCGCCTGTGACAGACCGACGGACGGACGGTCCCCGCGTTCATTAGCGTTGATTGCAACGGCCCTTATAAAAGAGGCCGTTTTTGATTGTAACCTTTTATTTGACTTTTACGATCGCTAATAAGTTGAGACTAAATTTGAATGAGGGCCCCGAAAGCTGAATTCCTTTTAAATCCAAACATTTTATCTTTAAGTGACATATAATCTTTAAGAATTAATGAATAAATTTATTGGACGTCTTTTGTAGGCGTCTGATTGAATTTGTACAATCAGCTATTGTGTTAAAAATTACATTAAAATTAATCATCATCATCAGGCCGTATCAGTCTACTGTACATAGACCTTTCCGTATTCAGCGACTTCCTGCCATCCTCACAAATTCATCGGTACATCTGGAAGGAGGGCCTCCATTTCAGTAACAAGAATGAAATGAAATTAAATGTAAGTAAACCGGTAGCAACATGTTTTGAATTTTTAACATAGCGAATGATCTAGAAGGCACCCATACATAAATATGAAGAGGCAGAGAGGGATTATTGCGCCCAAGTAGATAGCCACCCAAAGCTTACAAGTCTTCCATATATATCTGCCTCGGAGTATCATTATTCTATGGACTACGATTCATCATGGTGTACAGACCAGGCCGCAAGAACCCACAAAAATATCTTACCTAAACAACACAGGTTTTAAGGGAACGACTTTAATTCTTTCGCACTTATTCTAAGAGACATTAGGAAAATGAGAATATTCTGGTTGTCGAGATAGTATTTTTAAAAACAGCAGACGCTTTTCAAACAGATAAAGGGGTAAACAAGAATAATGGTGGACCAAATGAAGACAAAGGGAATTACCGTGAATCACATAAACCGCGCTCCCGGGCATTGACATAAATGATATTTGACTACTGAGAAGCGCTACAGTATCATACATTTTTCATATAAAAACATTTTTGATATTGTTTAGAACCTTTTCTATAGCGATCAACTTCTATATTAAGTGGACACCGACACTCATGATCATTCGTAAGATTAACAAGTTATTAGTTGCAATTATAATGAAATATCTCTCCAAGTTTGTATTCCTAGTACTCATTTGCATGGCGCTGAAATCGTCACATTATTGAAATGCGTACTTATTACCCGTCCCTCCTCTCTTACCAATTTAATCTCATGCGTTCGAGTATGTTCGATAATCTACCTTGTTTACAAATTTAATGGGCTACCCCAAGGACGCGTCTCTACATACTGTATGTCATGGCAAAGAATAAGGATAAGATGTGATTGTTTCCGTTTTATTATGACGGATGGAGGGTGGTATAACTGTAGAGAATGTAATAGCAAGTTAACAAATATTATTTACAATAATTTAGATAATACTCATTTATAAAAACATAATTCTAAACGCACACAGAAGTAGTAAAAGTTGAGATCTTTTTATGCTAATGTTAATTCAAAAGACGCGCGACCTGCATCACAACCAATAGCTAAATGACCGTAAGAATCCATTCCACTTTCAATTTATCACCGAGAGATGGCGTCGAATGTATGAATGAATTGAAAGTTAGATTACACAATTTAAATTCCCCCTTGATGCAAAATAGGGACGCAAAGATGAGGTTTGAGGGGGCGGTGTAGAATACATTATAGAAGGTAAAAGAGAGGGGGGCGAGGTTGAAATATTTACTTCGTAGGAATTTGGAAATGTGTTCGTCGTGGCGGCACAGAATCTTAATGGATTATGTTATGATTAGACTGGTCGGTTTACCTGAGGATATCTCGCGCGTTTTCTTTCCAATTCGCAATAGAATTAATGCTATTTACATTAATGTATGAAACCCGTCACGTATTTATGTATTCTTAGTACCATCAGATGGTGGGCAATTAAGGTAAATGATGATTTCATCTTTCTCTCGAGCCCGCTTCTATTCCAATGAGAATTTATAGCATGTACGGGTGGATATATGTGAAGATGCATTACAATAGTAAGCAAGTTTCGTTTTTAAGAAATTTATTAGAAATGAATGAGTAACTTGAATGTCAATATGAATCATAAATATGAGTAATATCTTAATACAGGCGAAATAGGGCAAGAGCACACTTTCCGAGAATTACCAAAACTTAACATCATTCACAGGTCAGCTTATAAAACTAATAATTTTTCAATAATCAACGTGTGAACTGAGCCTAATGGCGTAAAAGCTAGAACATTGTTTGACCATTCATTACCGCGCCTTCGATAACTTCTATCGTTTTTGGCGGAGTTTTCCAATTAATGTGAGAATGCTTTCTGTAGGTTTCTGGATCAAACGAATATGCACGTTTATCTTTTTCTTAACGTAGACGTATTTATACTTCCGAATCTCGTCTAATGAGTAACCCCATTCCACCTCTTCCTCTCTTTCACCTTAACTACCTTATGCTTTCGATACAAAGGTTGATCGATAAAGAATGATCGGTCACATAACATAAGGTAAGCAGCCGGTTGCTTATTTGCCGCCTTCTACTATAAATAAATCTACCAGAAATGAAACAAGAAGAAGAAGAGTCTATTAACGTTCCTAACGTAGTCTGAACAAAAGACGTTCGCGAACTTTGTTCCCAAAGCAGTTTCTTTGTACGTACAACAGTAGTACGAAGTATATTTGGTGAGTGTGCTCGGCTCCTAAGTAGGGTTTTAAGCTCTCACCGAGCTCGCGGCCCGATTTACGGCGCGTACACACTTGAGTGTAACGTTTGCAACATTTTTGCAGGCGTAAACTGGGAACTTAATGTGTTTACAGGTAGTTAAGACAGCTACCAACTTGTTTAATACTAGTATGTTAGTAGTAGTGTGTAAGCATTGTCATGGTTTAGACGATATGTATTATGTAGAAGGTTTAGCAACGGATTACTGTTGTAAGTGTTTAAATAATTCGGTTCTAAAGTAAATTTTCTCTATTAAGACGTTGTTGTCATTTTATTTGTAAAGTGGAATAAATAGTACGGGAGGTTTTCGCAATTTAAGGATCCCTTTATGACCACTACAATAGTGATAGTGCTGTAACAATGGGCAACCGAACGGTACAGTGCAAACATTCACAGAATGCTATCGTTAAGTATGTAATTAATCCTTACTTCCACTTATTCATGCGTCGATGTGCACATTAAAGTCCACTTCTGCACTTAGCATCTGCAAAGGAGTAGTTAAGGCAAAGAAAACCGTTGATTCTATCCTTCTATGACATCCCACGAAACTAAGCCGATTACAACGAATAACGCAATGAATAACAAACACTGACTACCTACAACATTCCAGAGCCAATCCATAGCAGCCTTTAAGCGGTACAACGCGAGATTTCCCGCAATGTGCACTTGTTTCAAATTATTTTTATTTAAGTGGAGGAGACGTGTAAAAGCCCCCGGAGACGCCATTCGTTACAGCCGGACAGTTCCACATCGCGGCAACTATACGCCGCCGGGGATATGCAATATTACTCAGCGGGTTTACCGCTAAGCTCTATGTTTTTAAAATGTCTACGAAAAATAGAAATATAACACACATTTTGAATGTAAATAAAATTACATATTAAATGTTAAATAATATTACATATTAAATGTTAAATAATAAAATTATTTTTATTGTTTAACATTCAATATATGAACTTATTTCAAACACCATTAAATGTTGGGAGGATGGTAGATTAGGTCTCTATAGGAAAGAACTTAAAATCCATAAACATTTTTAAGGTCTATATAATAAATGAAAATATTTTATCTTGATATAAAAACAGTACAACGCGACGTAGAATAGAAATATAACACACATTTTGAATGTAAATATTACATATTAAATAATAAAATTATTTTTATTGTTTAACGTTCAATATATGTACTTATTTCAAGCACCATTAAACGTTGGGAAGATGGTGGATCAGTAAAGGTATCTGTAGGAAAGAACCTAAAATCCATAATCATTATTAAGATAAAGAATAAATGAAAATAATTTTTCTTAATATAAAAACACGACGTAAAATAGTCTTGTCTTTTGACATATTCGACCCCTAATACAGTTGGAAGGAAGATGTGTATGTATTTTCGGAGAAGTAGTTGCTGGTAACCTTATTGACGATTCTTACAGCTTCATCGAATACAGATTGGAAGGAAGAGTCACAATTATGAATAATAGCTATTTTTTTACAATATGGATAAAAGTATATTAATTTTATTACTAATTAAATTTTATTTTCTGCGTCGTTATTACCCATGAAATGATTGTTTTTTTATGCTGCTATTACTTTTAGTTACGATGTCTTGAATGCGGAAATATAAAAAAAAACATACACACGAATTGATAACCTCCTCCTTTTTCAAGTCGGTTTAAAATATAATAGAAAGGCTCGATGTAACGATTAGTCAGAATAATCTTCTTTCTTAGTCATTTGAGGTAAACGGAATAAGTGTTTTTTATTTGCTTAACCTTGTTTTATCGTTTTGTTGGTATTTCATTAACACGCGGTTATTAATGTATGTTTATACCAATGACTAAACCAGGGATGAGTAATTTTTCAATGGTTAATCGAGTAACAAATAATTTCTGTTGCTCAGTTGTACTGTTCTATTTTATTTGTATTCTGATCCCGTATCTGCTGCAAGCGCAATCGTGTCGTTTGGTTTCTCAACTGTCGATTTTGGAATTTTACTTATTAAATGTGTCATAATAACATTTCAATGAAATATTCTCGTAAGATCACTAATGCATTCAAATAAATCCGAGTAAAAAATGGAAGAAAAAAAACATTCACTAACCTGAACTTCTCGCCTCGGCGTGCAGTCTCGTATCAACAAAAATCACCACTAATAACAAGTACATTAGAGTCTTAATCCTACTACAGCACGAGCTGCCGCTCCCGTACCTTCTCTTACACCTTTCTCTATCACCATAATCACTGACAGTTGTTTCACCAAAACTAACTTTATTGTCTAAGCGGTACAATCTATTATCGGTAGTAACATCATTGTAAGTAGCTCGATTAGATTCTTTCCTATCTTCTATAGTGCCCCCTCTATCTTCTAAAAGGGATTTGAGATCTAGAAGACTCTTCCTTTTAGTGAGGACTTTCTTTTCCAACGGTTCTAGAACTTGGTGTTCCCTCATCATTGCTGGCTGATGATTGAGTCTTCTGTTCGTTATCTTCATTTGTGGTGGAGTGGTCAAATTATGGGATCATCTTCATTTAACATCTGAAAAGAAAGAACAAAATTACGTTAATATTTGCTTTAAATAACTTCAGTGCATATAAAAATTATAAGTTATATACAATTTACACGTAAATACATAATATGTAAATGTGTATGTGGCAATGGGCCGGACGCATTGTTGCAGAGCGGATAGCCGATAGGACCGAACTGGAATGGCGGCCACGTACAAGTCGACGTAGCGTAGGTAGGTCTTTCACAAGTTTGAAAGCTGCGGGCTGGATGAGAGCGGCAAGTGATCGATCTTTGTGGCGATCATTGGGGGAGGCCTACGTTCAACAGTCAAGGATTGCTGGCTAAAGAAGAAATTTTCAGCAAAAAAAAAAGCCAAAGATATAACTATGAAAAATGTGCTTCCATTTTGATGATTCCATGATTATAAACAAAGTATAACAAATCTTCAAGACAGGTTTGTTAAAATCAAATAAAACGAAACTCCTTTGAATTACGGACGTAGGTAATTTTATGAATAATTTTATATTATTATAAAATGTATGAGAAAAGATTCAGTAGAGAATTGCTGTTAACTCTATTATTTTGCCATCAAGTTGGGAAATACAATCCTTATGTTAGAGCGTCCTCATAAATAATATAAATCGACTTGGAATCTCACAAAGGATATTGCTAAGCCATTCGGCGCATTTAAACCCCGCACGACGATCGCAATAAATCACAAAAGCGCAACTAAAACATTCCACATAATTGGCTTAGAAGAAAAAGTCCGAACACTAAAACTCGCAAACCGTTCAAAGGGCATTTAGGAAGCGAAAACACGTAACAACTTAATAAGACGTCATAAATTTAGACGCGCGAAACAAAAAGCGTACAAGAATTGGCTGAGAAACAAGTGCAAAACACGAGACAATCTAACGTGTAATTCATCAAGGGATGTGACAGTATATGTTATCGTTGGCTGTTAGCCGGACCCGGGGGAGTGTGGGAACAGAGAGGGACGGGCGGCCGGGTGGAAGGGAAGGGTGAGGAGGGGAGAGGGCTTGCATCGAAGACACCTGCGTCCCACTGACGGAGATAAAAGAGGCGAGTAGGATGAACTTGTTTTAAAGCCGCAGTAACTATCTGGTCTAGACTTATACTAATGAGTTTTTGTTAAGTGCTCGTTATTTTTGATCGATCATCTTGTCCGAGTTGTTGCAAACGGACGGTTAATGTAATTAAATGGTGCATACTTATTAGCGATAAAGATATGAACTGCCGATCATTGAGTATGCTATGCAGAAACTATTGTGGGAATGTGTTAGTGCTTCTACAATTATTGGAGTATCTAAGTCAATTTATGTTTTTTCTTTATGTATAGGTGGAATCATAAATGATGATTGTTTTAAGTTTGATAACAGTTTACGGATTCACTTGTGCATAAGAAATAACTTCTAACTATGATAAAGCAAGTATCAGAATGGGAATGGGCCAACACAATCTAGCAAAAACGACAACTTCACATAATACGGCCGTGAATTAGAGAAATCCGAAGCATCAGTTGTCTGATCAGTGAGGGATAAATGTTTTCCCGCCTCTTACCAAAAACAAAAAAGACTTTAACTTTAGCGATAAAATTTAAACATTATAATTTATGTGTTAAAATAAATTACATTGTTTTCCTCTCCAGTTAAAAACCATAAAAGAAAATAAATCAACACACTCGCCATTTTCGCTAAAGCTGCTAGCGCTAAAGGAAAATCAATCAAATAAATAGTTCCCGCCTTACAACCCGAAAGGAAAGCGAACACAGCAATTTTTTACAAGCGCACCGAGCAATAGGGAATGCGCGTCCGAAATGCAAGTCCAGCTATCAGAGACCAGGTGCAATAGCCACGCCGCTCAAAACTGTCTCATTAATCTTCCCGGAAAACCATTCTTACCCGTACATTAGCTACCTGCGCTTCGAACGGGAAAACAATTCTTATATCTATCTCTCTTGTATTTAATTTTTACACGCTACTATGTAATATATTGCTATTGCATTGCTCATCTGTTACGCTCCGTAAATTTGCTAGAGGAAATTACATTTTGTCTGTGGTTTGTCTGCCATTTTGAAAATTTTTATAGCGTTTTGATAGCTATAAATTACAGGTTATAATACCATTATTTCACTTCTGAATTTAGGTAAAGAGCTTTTAATTAATAGTTTATAGACAATGTACAAAAAATCCTTTCTAAGCCTTTCTCGTGAATTACTCCGTCTAAAGGTAAAAACCTGATGAAAATCCGTTTCGTACTATATTCATAGCATGGGCACGGCGATTGTTTTATTATATGGTTTAACTATAAAAAAATAATCGTAAAATAAGGTTTGCTAATTACTATATTACACGAGATGTTAAATTTATAGAATTTTTTGTTGCTTTGTAATGGAAGTTGTATATAAAATTATTCATGATTGATCAAATAAAATGTAAAAAGATTAGTTCGTGCCTAAATCTGACATTCGCAATGTCAGTGATGTCGTTGCCACTAGAGATAAAAGACCGATAAACCAATCCGCTCTTTTTAAAGCGTTGGTCTTAACAGATTCCTTAAACCTCTTATCCATTCGAGGCAGACATTCATAATATTTTACTAAGTCATAAATATTTAATATCAGGTAATTACAGTGTAATACCTGATATTAAATATTTAACACTCAAGTTTCAAGTGTCAATGTACATTTAAATATTAGAATTTAAATCTTTATCTTAATTACTTTTTACTGATCATTTTCGATCTTTTACTTGCTACCAAAGATCTAAATCTTAATGTAATGTAAAATATTAAATTTTAACAATAACAATGCGACTCTATAATATAAGTGTTGTCAACTACAGTACAAAATTATATTTACTCTATAAATACAATGAAAAAGAAGTCAGAATAAAAAATATTTTAAAAATATGTTTTGTAATTTAATTTGATTAACATTTGTGTATCTTTTAAAGACTACTACTACTGTTAGTTCTTTGAAATATAAAATATTTTGAGTATTGTTTGATTTGGGATATTTTTAAATAATGTTTTTATTACAACTGTTTAAAAAATCGTTCAATTGTTTTTTTTTTAACTTGAAAGTATTTTATTTAAATACATTGTGCATGTTTGGGTATAGTCGATACGCTGGTAAACATTCCGGACAAAAATCAGGCTTCACATTTTTGTATAGAACGCGGTATCACACAATAAACACAAACATACACAATAAACACAAACATCTCTAAATGAAGTCTTTATTCAATGACTTTTTTGATTTAAAAAGTTTACATTAATATCTAAAGCACGTTTTATAAAAAGATTTTATACTGCTCATAGTTAAGGTAAACTTATCGTTCCTGGACATTAAATAAATAGTAGGGTAAACGACACTATAACCGGACGCCGTTATTGAAAATAACTAGCGACTTTACCTCTCGGACGATCGCCAATGCCATTAAACTAAAGCTGAGAGAAACAAAACGCGTACTAACTATTTTCGAAGATCAGACTCACGTCTCGACAATATTTTCATTGCTAACGACTGAAAAGGAAATTTGTTCGTACTTGTCACGGCAAACTATAGGGGTCCGGTAAAAGATCGTAACTGAAAATTGTTTCTATTCCCCGGGGCCATTGGAAAGTTCAGATGGGGGCCCTAACTTGCTCTCCCCGAGATCTTTCGCAGGTGTCGTGAGTTATCGTAGCAATGCCTGCAGTTTTATTGGCCGTGAAAATATAGTTATGAATTCATATCCAAGGCACCCTTAAAACAGTTAAAATACGATATGGTTGCGGATATATTTCAAGGGAAATATGTATACGGGTAGCGTAAACACTTTGGATAGTAACACTTTATGTTTACGATGTACACAAGAATTTTATTCAAACACTCTACATATGTGAAAGATTGTTTAAACAAGATAAATAATAAAAAGGGATATGAATTTATTATTTATGTTCAGTAATGTTATTGTCCAGAAATTATTGTTGGAGCCGCTATTAGTAAAAAAATATTGAGTGGTAAGAGGCGTATTTATACAGTTATCTGAATAAATTAAATCTCAAATACCTTTCGAAACGTAAATAAGATTCTGCGAAGATTATACAAAATCGAATTAAATTTGAATAAGTGGCTGCAGACAGCTCAGTAAGGAGCTCAGAAGAAATATAAACAGTCATTTATCGTCACAATCCGGCCCCGGGTCCATTCCTATTTAGCCCAGCCCTCGTTGGTAGGGGGGACTGGGCACAGGTGTAAGTTCCTCCCCCCTCGTAACCGACTGCTTGACGGATTGTTTGTTTTGCCTTTCCCAGTTTACTACCTTGTTTGGTGTGGAATTTGCAATTGCAACTTTGTTAAGCGACGAACGGAAAAACTGCAATCAGTTTAAGGCTTCCTTTGTGTCTATACGACACTAAGATGCAATTAAATTAAATCGGATTGTATTTCAGACTTTATTTATTATTCTTCTTGAATTCACCTCGCCAGGAAGAAACCCATCAATATAAAAATCTCTTTTTTTAAAGAAGAGGGTGACAAAAGAGCAAGCGGTTCACCCGATACAAAGTGACTGCTGACTGACAGGCATCTGCAACAAGCTAATGAGTTGCAGGTGCGTTGCCTACATTTAATAGACAGAAGAGAGAATAAACTGAAAAAAAAAACGATGTTTCCTATTCCTCTCCATTCCCTTCCCGGTCAAATCCTCTTCCCTTTCTCTTCTTTATTAGAAAGGGATGGGAAAGAAAGAGGAGTAGAATTAGGCCTCACTCACGTTGTGTTCGATTCCAACAACGATCAGCACAATTTGCAATCGGGTTAGATCCTTGCCATATTATTCCTGACTTAATAAACACGATGAAATGTCTGCACAAGAAAAGTATTTAGTAATTTAAAATAAGATATTTACAAGCCATGGCCGTTAGCGCGCAAATACCCACAACCGATAGGACGCATTCAAGCGACTGGAACAAGTATCAACATGTTTTTGTTGGTCGTATTACGAGATACGTAATAGTTGGAGTGCCGGAGTTCTTTAAATGGTATGTTGGCAGTACCGGCTAAATTTAGAATAGCCTGGTGGCACTGGTGTATAGCCAACGTTATATTTCTAAAGGGTTGGCGTAAGTCATCAACGTCATTTATAATGCTCACACATTTCCTTACACGACGTTGATAGACTATTACAGTGATGTAGATCCTTGTATGTTGGAAGTAACAGATACAAAAAAGTCAGCTGTTAAACATGTTGATCGTTAGTTTCTAGATCTTAAAACATTAGATCGATGGTAAATGACATAGTATTAAAGATATATAAGATAAGCTACACCATTGCTAGGACTTCTTTTTAAACTAATCCACATAATGTAATAAAAACTATGACAATAACGATAGGATCTAACTTTTTAAACGCTAGTTGAATTAATTATTTACTTTAATTGCTGCCAGCTTATGATATCATTGTGCAGATATAGACAGTGGGTGCAAATTATGGATTCTCAGTAGAGACTACTGGTATTTCTTTCTAGCTTTCACTTATAAACCTTTCTTTATTATGGTATGAATTTTAATTATTTGTGATAATAAATTTTCAATATTAATTACTTTAATATGCTGGAAAAATCGAACCATATATTTCTCAACTTTATCACGCAGTTTCTCATATTGTCATTCATAGTAACTCTCGACGAGCTTATCGACGACAGAAAAACCATTGCATGCAAAATATTATGGTTAAAATTAAGATGTTTACAAGATATTGTTCGACGTTAAGGAAGAGAATGCCTAAATAAAGAAATTACATGCGTGGGTAAACGCACATTTTAAGAACGCCCCTTCCATGTTGTATATCTTGGGAGGTGTTCAAACACTCGCCTGAGGCCTCGTGAATCCCGCCGCTAATCGCTGCCGCGCCTTCCTTAATACTTATGGCTCTAAGTAGTCGTGTTTTCTTGCATCGTCGGTGGCTGCCTTAAAATTTCATGTCCTTAAACGGAGTAAGCACCGTCAGTGTTTATAGCTTGAACATATGGTCCTGATGTTTTTAGCGTACCATCTCTCTTTTGCCGTTTATTTTGTCTCCCTGTACGGCAGCTAAGTAATTGTTTTATTTTATACGCCATGGTATACTGTTGCATGTTTAGTTAAATAAATACAAGTCGACCAATAATGTTTCTAACGTATTAAAACAAGTAAACCAATTTTAAACTACAAATAAATTCGTTTTTTCATTCAATATCATTTATTATTGACAATACATCCAAAAACAAACATGTACTACATATTTCTTCACTTGTTGCTTGCTTTTACATTGTTACAGACTAAGAAATTTAACTAGATAACATGTGCATGAATTAAATTTTCCCAAGTACAACATTATTATGTATGTATACATTAAAAATTCTAAAGGATAACATGGTTCTGTGTGAACACCTAATCGGAGATTACTGCCTTCCCCTCTATGTCACGAGCTTGAGCGTTTACATAATTACATATGTCACTTGAAACTTCATAATAAATGAATTATTCATAATGCGGGCCGAAGCGACATAACTTTTTAAGGGAAATCGAGAATGGGTTTGAATTCTAGAATTTTCCAATGCACGGAGAGTAAGTTAACGAGTCGATAAGATCTCTATTAAAATTGTTCGTTACATTCAAATGGGGGCAGTGAAGGCGATAGCGGAGTTCATGATGTCCGTACTGCGATAAGCATCGATAGATTCTAGAGCATTTCCCACCGGAGCTAGACTTCGCTGCAGTTTGCAAGAGTTGGGAAAGATTTAGAACAAGCGGAGACTTATTACAAAGGAGGTATTACCGTTCTCCATAGTGGCTCGACACTTAAAACCTCTTGCTGAATTTAATAGAATGAAATGAAAGTTTTAAGGATCGATCGATCTGCTAAAAAAAACTTTTACATTACGAAACTTAACTGTAATTACATGAATAAAATGATACTACCTACAAGGTATTCCCACGATTACCTTACGATAATAGTACGTTTAAGTTATACAGTAGTCGCTAATAGTTTAACGATAGCAACGAAATATTTATTAAAGAAAAATTATTAAATTTAGAGGAAGAGAAGAAAGCAGCTCTATAGTAATATTTATAAAGAGGAAAGAACTACTGAACCGATTTCAAAAAATCTTTCATCATTAGAATGGAAATTATCCCCGAGAGTCAGATTTCGATGAAATTTTCAGGAAATCTTTAGATTTCCCTAACGAATGATCCTGTGAAGTTAAGTAGCCATCGGATCAACACCGCCACCCACTTATCCCTAGTAAAATATTAAGAAACATAAATATAAGTCATAACAGTTCACATGTCTTTTTATGAAAATGTAAAGATCATATTACGAGTATTAAAGTGTAGAGTAAGCTAAATCAAGGGTACGATGAAACGAGTAGTTACTATATGACAGCATCTGTGCCTCTGTCGTAGCTCTAGTGGTGCACAATTTCGTGAATGCATTTCCCTACTAAATCGACGTTTAACTATTGAGTGGTGCCGTGAAATTTTCATACGCTAAGTGCCCATTCGGCTGGCGACTCGTTAACTGAGTACTAGGAATAGTGTCGGTCCTAAAACCGCACCTTGGGCCACTTTTATGACCCTTCGAATAAAATGGCATTGAGTGAAATTCTCTTGTGGAATTATCTGATATCTTCAATGTGAACTTCTAGTTAACCTATATTTGAGTATAAAATGGATTATTACAATTTTTTGTTGTCATTTGTTAAAGAAACAAAAACGAACGCGAAGTTTTCAGAATAAGAATTAAACGATTATTTTGTCGACTCCAATGATGAACCAGATTTTCTTATGCATTCTGACTATTGTGGACACCCATTCCCATGCCTACCTCTCCTATTTTTATATTTCTATTCAACTCCTATATCCAAATGCAGGCTGGGAAAACATTAGCAACTTAGTTGTTGCAGTCAACAATCAGGCAGAAAATCGTTGGTCAATTAACAACTGGTAAACAAATAAAGGTTAAGGTGAAGGAAAATAGGAATTCAAGGCTACTTCTTAAAGAGGTATTAATCTCTTTTGCAATAAAAACGGTTAGACGCGTCCACACGGCTCGGCTAGATGCTACGGAATGATAATTAATGTATTAAGAGTATATGTTTATTTTCAACGAAATAGAGTGATATGTTTTATTGAATAGACTCGACTTTTGGTTGGAGCTCAAATATGGAAATTAACAGTTCGTGAATAAGTATTAGCACAAGCGA
>JWHW01030981.1:171600-182224 GCA_000931545.1 Papilio glaucus | reverse complement strand
TTTATAAGGAATGTCAGTTGGATTTCTTTTTGTTTTATTGTTTAGGAAATTATACGCTATGAGTAAGTAGTAAGCGCCAATAGCCTAATGGGTATGGACACATGCACAACATGGTCGTGGGTCCGTCGAATCCGCCGTAAAAAAAACTATAGCCAAAACCTATTAGAGTATGAACTACGGTCGTACTGGGTAAATAGTGGGAAAAGGGCAGGGAGGTAGAAGATAATATGCTATTAGTATACGTCCAAGAACTTATATTGGTACCAGCTTGGTGGCATTCTAAAGAAAAGCGATATTAAGAATGCTCGTAACCTATGAGAACATACTCTATGTTTGTATGGATGTCGAAGCGAGATGTGCGCCAGGGCCGTGCCAATTGAAAATCCGTAATCTTTGGCTACCCAGCAGGTTACGCTTGTTTCTTCGGTAGATAACTATCCCGTAAAAATATTTATCTTCACAAAGAATTATTCGACTTTGCTTTGATAAAAAAATATTTGGTCTATGTAACCGAATGCGCTAACAGCCAGTTTCAAATTCTTCCGCTGCGACTATTTTCCAATATAACTGAACCAAATTACATTCGCAGTTATTTTTTTTAAATTCGTTATTTTATGGTCCGTTATCCTTGTATTATTATTACCGATGTGATTTTTTTCTATAACGAAACTCTTTATATAAAATACAAGATGTTGCCCGCGGCTTTGCATGGAGTACGTTGTTATTTTCCTCGCTGGAATCTTTTTATCGAATTATCATTAATCAACATTACATGGCAACCGCTATTGGATATGATGCTTTTATGTATTTTCCTATCCGTCGGGAAAAGTTTATTTTGGTTATCATTGGGCTTTCCTATATTTTTAATGGCAATTTGCACACTCACGTGGTCTTGTTATATACGGTAGAGCCGGCCCATTCGTGCAACAGAACATTGTTGCAAGCGCTACCACTGTGATGTAAAATTTACCCTGCGTTTGTCGATTATATAGTAGATGGATGGATGGATGGCAAGCCACACTGCATAATGACCACAACATATACGTCGGTCCGAATAGGGTTAGTATAAGCAAAAGGGAGGAAATGATGTATGAAAGATGAAAAATTGTTCTGAATGTGTGAAAATCCCGGGACTCCCTAAACAGCTGGACCAACAAATTATGGGACAACCGGGGCCAACAAATATATTGTAGGGCCCAGGTGGTTTAGATTAATAATTGGACCCGACGTCGCCATCGGGTTTTTGTTTTTGACAAATAACGATAAAACTTGAGCTGAATCCGCTAACAGCAGGTAAGATAATGTTCCTGCACAATGTCACTGGTAGCCTGTGTATAAATAAAACACAGTCATTCTTATGATCATATAGTATTGATAAAGAGGCAACAAAACGTTTTCAAAGTACCTTAAGGCGTCGTAATTTTTATGCATAGGCGAAAGCCAAGTTTATTATTTATGCGAGAGTTTGCGTTGTAAGCAAGCGTTTAAAATTCAAACCGTATTCGTGCGGTAGTCCCTTCGAAGCATTCTTAATACATTTGTTTATTTATGATGATTATAGCCTCCTATTATATTTCTGCAGCAAAACAAATAAAACATTACAAAACCTTCGCGTATGTATATAACAAACGAAACATTGTTATATGAAAATTAGAATTATTACAGTAAATCACGTTTCATAAAGAATAATTTAACATACAACATGAAAAAATACACCCCCATATAGTTTAAATGTTATTCCATATATTATAAATAGAAATTGTACCTATATATAGAATCTATAATGGCTATATGGAATTTATAATGGCTATAATATAAGAAAATTATTATTTAAAGGTATTACAATCCCAAGTATACTTAGATGTCCTAAGTCAAAACGTACGTATATCATTGTAAAAAAATCAAAATGATCTATTGTAAGAACATAGAACTAAAACCACGCTAATTGTGACATGGCTGCCAACATGACAATGTAGAAAAAATAACAAAAGAGCGCAAAAAAAGCGCGCCTATTTTGAAAGTTGCGTATACATATAAACATATTCGAATGAAGAGCAAAAATAACATAGCCGTCGCGTCCGTGTAACTGTAACCTCGCAGTAGAATAACGACAGACCTAACACGACAATTCCATTCACATAGGGCTGTCACTCATTAGCATATGTACATAAAGAGACGCTCATTGGGCAAGCGCGCGCCATGTTTGAATTGCAGACATTTTGTGCCGCCATTTTTATTAATTAAAACACCGCGCGTTTTTTTTCGCTTCTCGACACGATTGTTTTGAAAGTTATCTTAATGTGCGGTATACGGGATTTAACAGGCTGACGATTTTGTGGCACATTTTTATTCTGAACGTTGACGATTCGTGCGAAAAAATCAAATTATCTGCGTTTGAATATCAAAATAAATAGAATGCAATAAAAAACCGAATGGTACTGACATTTAATTATACTAACTTTTTCCCACGCGCTTTCACGGTGAATTTGTATCTATTATTTTATGTATTACAAAGTTTTATGAATTGATTCGAACTAATACTTTAGTAGAATTATAGTAACAAATATTGTTTAAAGTAAACTTAATAATACGTCGTAAAATTTCATGTAAATATTAGTATAATATAATAAATACTAGTTCATTATTACCAAAATTTAATTTGCATCTGTTATTTTTAAGCAAACGAGCGAGAACTTCTTGAAATAGAAGCATTTTATTAATGCTAGCATTTCCTATCGCCGTATCGGTTTCGCCTTGCGGCGATGTGGAAACGGATCTGAAATATCCTCCACCACACTTACGTGAATGTGGACGAATGAATATATGAACGGGATAATATGCGAATAGCAGGAGTCAAAGGAAGTAAAGGAAAACGATATCTTAACAGGTAACTTTTGTACTAAAGACATGTAAGTGTGACCGTAAAATCAAAATAACATGTATTGATCTTATTTGATTTAGTAAAGACACGACTGAATGCATAATAAACATAAACCTCTAATATCAGAATAAACATCTATGTAATGTAATAATATATTACACTTGTCACCTATTAAAACAAAAAGTGAGTGGCAGTATTGGTAGGGGACGCCCTAGGAGAACTTATATCGATCAGATTAGTGGATTACTAAAAAAGGGCGAAATAAGAAGCACTCATAACCGACGAGCATGCATGCGTATGTATGAATGTAGAAGAAGCGAGAAAGGTGTGCCAGGATAGCGCCAAATGAAAATCCATAATCTCTGCCTACCCCTCTTGGTAGTTAAATTAACAAAGGTATAGAACATCGGCTGTCTCGATCGGCGAAATCCCACGATTTCTAAGAATGAATTTAAAAGTGTATTTCTGCGTTTCGTCTACTGATTGAGGTGCCGTTCTCTGTATACTATTTATTTACTGTCATTTTACAATCATAATGCTCAATGAAGAATATTGAAAATGACAGTTAAAGGCTTAAATCGCTCGTTTGAATAAATTCTTTAAGATACATACGGTTGTTATAACGTCTTTAAATGTGTAAACATCTGAATTTTTAAACAAACTCTAGAGCATAAAGCAATCTCGAAGCTATTAGCTTCAGCAGCACCGGGCGTAATACGCGAAAGAGTCCGTAAACAAACGCTACGGTAATATCGAAGTTCTGAAGACTGTCGAGCGAGCGCAGATTTGACAAAATAACGTATTCCAAGCCCGTACCTCAGGCCGCGACACAAAGCGGGTAGTCGACGCGAAAAGCCTCTCCTTTCCTTTCGTGTAAATAAAAATACTCGGCTATATTGAAGACCCAAGGGATGGCCGAGCCCTCAGGCTAGATTTAGCACTGTGCACGCTAATATTGGCTACTTGTGATAATCCTATTGCGGCTATGGCGCGGAAATATTATGATGATTTACAAAAATTTTGTAGACGTTAAAATATTTGTAAAATATTAACTTATTTGTAAACGCAGGAAGAGTTAGTAAATATTTTATCCTCTTCTCGACTATGCAAATTAAATCATTTTTATAATACATCGAATCTTACAAAATAACTTGTTTAATTAATGAGTAGAATGAAATGCAAGATTGCATTACGACATTCAATCCAATTTCCATTTAAAATCCACACGAAAATCGTCAAAGTAATGATGTACGAATTTGCTATTCGATCCTACGATTTTGTTCTATCGATAAAAATGCTAATTCCCATCCCTCGGAGATAAAAGAGGGGTGGTAAGGAATGATTGCATTGGAGGCTCCGGCTTCGCCTGGGGACTGTAAGTGGATTCAGGTACTGGTTGCTTGCACAATGGAGCTTTTCCCCTTGACTCTCTACGTTCAAGGAAATTTGGGATTTAAAACTGTATCCTAAATTCCTCGCTACGTTAAAAATAGTTTCGGTAGGAATTCTAAAATGAAATTTATTTATCTTTCACGAGAATAAATATTTCAATACAGTAACGTATTTTCCTTTTTATTTTTAAAATACAATGGATTTAGTTATGAAACGACTGCAAGTTTCTTATATAAAGTATCTTTTGACAATTTCAAGAAATGAAAGAATATCTTTTAATTGAGTTTCAAAGCAATTCTTTGAAATAGATGATTGAAAGAGAAAATAAAAATGTAAACGGGTCATTATTTTTTTAAGACAGATCTCTCATATTTTTTTTATTTTAATTTGACATTTACCATTTTAAGTCCTCTTTTAATTTTTATTCTCAAGAAGTACACTTGCGAAGCAAATTTTAAAAGTCTTGAAAATTTGTGTATTGTTATAAAATTACAGCAGTGAAATATAAAAATAAATTAAAAGAGCATACATTATAAATATTCGTTTCATAGTCGCTGCATCGATTATGCTTTGCATCGGCGAGCGATAAAAGACGAAATTAACAAGACATAAAATTTTTACGTCTTCATAAACATAAATTGTGTCATTATTGCCTCCAACGAACCGAACGAAGCCTACTCGGCGTCAAATGTTTCATTAATTCATGTCATAACTTACGCATTATACTCGGAATTTAATCACGCATCGGGCTGATAGAATCGTTAAGTCATCGATAAATTCATCGACTTACTCCCATCACTAATAATACTATCACGAATAAAACTTCTATCTCCTGCTAGTTTGATTCGTATTACTTTAACAAGTTATTTTATGGCTTTATTTTTTGGTTAGGTGACCGTGAATAGGGTAATAATGAAATTTCTAGTTTGTAAAATTCTTATTTATCTTAAATGAAATGCCAAAATTAATTGAAAAAATCTTTCATTTCGTAATCCAAACTTTCATTAATCTGGATTCTTTCGATATTTACAAGATTTAGAAGATCTATTTCGCTTGACACAGGATCCAGTAGTAGAGTGCGAGAGGGAGAGATTTACAGCTTCGTGAAACGAAGATCCGGGGACAATAGTCAAATAACATTATGCGTTATATTGTGATTATAGGTAATACATACTTTTGTATAACTGAAAATAAGAAACGACATTCGTTTGTTATTTTCCTCGGAATACTATTCGAACCCACGACCTTCTGGCTGTTGGTACTTCAAATATTGTTTGACTTTAGTATTTATATATAATACTAGGGAAGAGTGGCATGATTAAGAAGGCAATGCTGACTGAAATAACAGATGATAGATCAATATTGAACACGAAAACACACATAAAGTGGGAAAAGGACAGAGAGGTTATGAATTACATATAATTGTTAAGCTAAGTCTGCTTTTACACATATTTACTTAATACCACGACAAGTGAAATAGTAAATGTTCTTCCGATTTGCTTTTATTGGGAATGTTTTGAAGCTCCCATTAGTAGTGCTATCTGTTGTTCCATTAAGTGTGACTGTCGCAGTCCTGAGAGACGTGGATATCAGACCGATGCGCTAAATTAAGCTTCAAAGCAAATGTTGTTAGCTGGGGCAGATTTATATACAACATTTTTCACAGTAATATAATCGTAAAATTCTATATTATATTTCATTATATCGGTATGCAAGAGAGCAAATGAAGATTTTAAAATAAATAATTACTACAAAACGATATAAGACTCTATATGTACATAACTCTAACTAATGTTCAGGAACTTCAAAACTTTGCATGTAAAGTATTTTATATTTAAACTAGATGTTGCTCGCGGCTTCGCACGCGTTTGTCTCTTATTCTCTTCGCTGGAATTATTGATCGAATAAAAATTTATCAGAAAGTTGTTACCGTCAAGAGATTGTAACTTATTTTAACTATAAATCACCATGGCAACCGATGATTGATGCTTTATGTTCAATATTCCTCAGGAATGGTTTGTTTAGGTTACCATAAGACACCCCGATATTTTATATCCTATATTAGCCTATCATTTGCGCAATCACGTGTTCTTGCTATGTACCAACATTCATTAAGATCGGTCAAGCCGTTCTTAAGTTACATCGTGATACAGCAAACAAAGAGACTGGTTTTTTTTTTCAGGGAATTTCAATTTACATATGTGACAATATGTAAAAATACAAAACAGAATTTCATTATCGCAATGTTGTATGAATTAAATTAAATTCTTCGGAACAAGTCGAGAGAGTTGAATTATTTAAGTAAATCTGGAAACCTTATGGTTGTGCAGCATTTCGGTGAGATCGGTACAAGCGGGGATTATGCCCGGCTTACCGGCTGGGGCGGATGAAACTTATGATAATGTGAGCCCTTCGCGGACGTTACGGGGTTTAAACCCGATTTCGGATTTACGAAATCCAGGTGGCGATGCAAAGTTGGGCAATACATACAAACAATGGCCGAAAAGTTTGTCCTCACTTTTATGGGCTTTGTTTTCGGTGCGAACCCCGTTGTAGATGCTAGTTCGGACCGATTTAGGAATATTTCACTACCTTGGATAAAAGCAAAGTATGAACCCAAAATATCCCTATGAATCTTTCTTATCTTTGACTTTTAGAACAAAACAATAAATATATGTACATACTTTTAAATTAAATAAAAAATATGATATGTATTATAGTCATAATCAAGAAAAATGAATAATTAATTATTTTTAACTGGTTTGTACTCTTAAATGTCCGACACTCATTTATATACACTACAAATCTATGAAGCTAATAGTTATGACTGAGGCTTTTACGAATGTGTAAGCCCAGATGGTCATATGAAAACATTTTATGATCATAACAAAATATTTATATATATGTTAAACATATAACTAACTAACTGAAAATAATATTTCACGTAAAATTATGGAACATTAGAATTGTGCAAATTACATGAGCCAAGCTTACAACTAAACCCCGCTAAGTCAGTACGACGGAATATGCATACCAATACGTAATGTATGCAAAATAGTAAAAGTAAGATAAGTACAACGTAACACGCGATTCCGACATTTTGTTACCATTTATACAACTCGGGTATCGGCCGTGTTACCTCGAAAAAGGACTCATATAGTACAAACTAATCGAAGCATAATATACTCTGCCTTCATCCAGTTAAGGTCGAAATTTCCAAGTCGATAGATGCAATATAGGACATTTGTAAGAAAATGGGGGATGACTAATAATAATAAATGATGGGTCAAGGGTGAACCGTCGATGAAAATCAAAGAAAATTAGAAGTGTACGTAGCAAATTTGTGGGGGAATTACAGCTGTAAGTTCCAAAACAGCCATTCTTTAGATTTCCTGGGCGTGTCGTGGCGTTGTTTCGTTGAGATTGGAGCAATAAATCTGCATGAAGGCTGCTATTTATTCTTTGAGGTTATTTATATAATTTGGGACACGGTTAAATTAAATGAATTAGCATTTGTCGTTCCAAATACGAAATCTCTTCATTAGTAAATGCTTCAAGACCGTTATATACGGTAATTTTCTTTAAGTATTTTAAATTAACTTGTTTTTAGATGACCGTGCTCGGGTAAGGTCGCTGTTCGCTTTTAATCTCTCTGAAATATGACACGAATGAGTCTAATACTATACTTCGATTATGACAACTTGCTTCAAGTATGGGGTCTACTTAAAAGTATTTTATTTCGGCTGGGAATCGACTTACTACTTACTACTATGAAAGCTATTGAAATGTGAACCGCTAGCCTAACTCGGCCAAATGCTTTTTTAATAACTTTATGATAAATGTTTGCGTGAACATGAGGTAAAAAATGGTAATGATTGTCACGAAATTCATTTACATTTTTTCTCGACATAGAAATCAGTAAACGGTAGTTACACAAAAACAGAATTTTAGTATACTCGTATTTATAATATGACCCACAAATCAAACAGTCATTGACGTGACGGTCGTATGGCCTTAGTCTAGGTTGCGGTTTCCGGATTGACTGTATTATAATCCCTGCTTGTTTTCAAGATAAAGTGTGTTTGAATATCTAAAAGAAATAGTATATTTGGTTCTTCGTCGGATATTGTCTTCATTCATACGTGTGGATGCATCAGATGGAGGACTCAATATTGACAAGTGGCAAGCGCGAGATCTATTTGTTTTATCCCCAATATACAATTAAGAAGAAAAAAAAACATAATATCTATTAAACGAAACGAAATACAAGACCCTTTTGATGCCGGTTAAAAGGCAATATAAATGTTAAAAGAGCATCTTGCATAGCAATTACAGTCCGATGTACAAGAGTATAAAATAATAACAGGGTCCCACTAGGCTCTAGTCACGGGGACCCCGCATTCCAAAGTCAATAGACCACGACCAGGGGTCTTTTGTCATTACCTCGTTATACAGACTAAGGCAATTCATACCTCCTTTGTTTTAATTGTACCTGACATGGAGTCGTGACTTTTATTGCGTGAAATGCGCAACCTAGCAAGCTAACGTAAATGATCATGTTACTATAAATATCAAGATATATTATAATATTGTATTAATGGTTAAAATACCTAATTTAAAAAAGCTCCGTTTGACCTTTAACTTGTAAATCGTTTTAAATATCACAATAATGGCGTCGGTAACAGAATATTCTCTAAAAATATTAAGTAAATCAATTCAGGGCTTCGCATCGACTCATCTCGTGTTTTTCTAATAACATCGGTAAATCGACACCCGAAGTTAAGAAATCGAGCCGCCACTCTAGCTCGTCGGACACTTAATTAAACTAGTATTACGTTACAATCTCGTCAATTGATTAAATGTTTGTTCAATACGAATCAAGTTACAATTTTTTTTATGGAAATCAACGTGACTTACAAAAAAGTAATTAATAACGTCATAACTTGAGAGTCAGAGTGTTGAGTTCAATTTCAAGCCGAAGAAATAATAATGTTACAAAACTCTAAAGACTGGGCCTTTGCTGTCTTCCTCCATAAGATCCTTGAGCATCATTGGTGCATCTTTTATATATATACGCAGTATCGAAAAGTAATGGATCCGTTATGGTTATGTTGTATACAAAATAAATCAAGATATTCAAATATTGTTCAAAGTAAACACAATTACGGTTGTGAATTTAATAATATATTCGTGAAGAAGGCAAAAGAAATATGATATTTATTACATTTTATGTTGAAATGTTTTAGAGGTGAGTGAAAATAACCCATAGAAGAAGATTCCTAGCCCATTCACCTTCCAGGACATGCTTAGCATACAAAAAAATACGATAGAATTATCGTGTATTTGTGCTCAAAATAAATTTTTCCTGTATTTGTGTTCGAATTAAATTTTTCCCGAAAGATATTTTAGTTCAAAAATTATATATTTCTATAAATATACTAACAATATATTATACCAGTTCATATCTCAGTCATTATTAAATTTAAATAACAAACAACGTGATAACGAACGACAAAGTTATATAAATTGGACCACGCGACGGAATTTGCAGATTTGCATACGAGATTTACCCCAACCCTTTCACATGGTGTTAAGTTTAAGTTCATATCTGAATATTACTGCCTATTTCACTTAAGATTGACTTACACGTAGAATATTGTTCTCGTTAACTTTGCACAACGAAGATAAAATAACTTTCTAATATATAATGACTTTATTATGATGACGTACGTACAAATTACTTACGTCATCATCTGAAGCCTGTTACAGTCTTCTGCTGAACGTAGTCCTTTTCCAATTCCATCATAATTAATTACAAGTGGTGAAGGAAGAAAAAAGAGAGGGGGAGGAAGGTCATAGATGGTGGATGAATTAATTGGCATTGTTTACACGAACTGAACAATAAACTATTAATGAAATTTTGTACAAACCAAAAGAATTATGAAAACAGAACGTCCATCGAACATTCCAATTATATTGAATAGTTAAAGTGAACGAGTGTATTTATGGAATATGCATTATTACAATCGTTATTGCTAGGATCGTACAATAACAGAGAAGTAAATCTACGAAATAATGTATTTTTGTATGTATCATTTAAAATAGAGGGTACAATTAAACAGGTTACCTGTTCAATAGCACTCATAAACCTCTAGCCCCAATTACTTAGCATATTACAGCAATAGATTTCATGAAAGTCACCTTGTGATAAGTTCATAAAAGTGGTTTGTAACTAGAGGATGGTAAAAATATCAGTCTCGCATGCCTCACTACGAATCAAATTATGAGAATTTATTACCCTTACTAAATATACACTTTGAGAAATAGACTTTGAGTATGAGCTAGCATTTG
>JWHW01030981.1:147723-170934 GCA_000931545.1 Papilio glaucus | reverse complement strand
ACTGAACAATTACTTAGCATATTACAACAATAGATTTCATGAAAGTCACCTTGTGATAAGTTTATAAAAGTGGTTTGTAACTACAGGATGGTAAAAATATCAGTATCGCATGCATCACTACGAATCAAATTATGAGAATTTATTACCCTTACTAAATATACACTTTGAGAAATAGACTTTGAGAATGGGCTAGCATTTGCCGCAAAAAACAAAATTTATACATACGTAGATGAGCCTAGCAAACCAAACCAGTGCTCTCTGGGGATTTTTAGGAACCGAATGTTTTGAATCATTCCTTTCAAGTCAGTCACTACACATCCGTAATCACTAGGACAGCCTTCTTAGGAAACTAGTGAACGTGATGTCATATAAATGTCTGCATCACTGCATCGTGATACTTCATTCATCACTAAGAATGTGTAAAGATAAACGAAAACACCGGAACTGTTAGTACTGTTCTCATTTAACACAAAAGATTTAAAGTGTGCTGGTTATCGCTACATGTTAGCCCGAACATCGAAAGCCTTTCTCTGAAATGTAGGTAACCTGGATTCACACAGTCCACAGATAGCGTTGACGCCGGCTCGGGGCCCAGGTTTTAGAACATTTGTATGTAGATAAGGGAAGAGTTAGACATTTCAGACGTTAGTGCTACGGTGGCCGGAGAGAAAGATTTAGTTTATATTCCACATAAAGAATTTGAATTTAAAATTGGAATGCGTTTTTTTTTTTAATTTTCTCCGAGTGTTCGATTTAAGTTAGATCTTCGATATGCTAAAACATTTATCCGTTAATGTCCTTCTATGGTAGAAAAAGACACCAAAGAAGTGGAAATGGTATGGTAAAATGGCTCAGCTAATGTAAAGTTGCCTATAAATCTATCCATCAATATCTACAACAATGGGTAATACAAATAAATCAATAATAATTTATAATTAAGTAATACGGTATTTTCAAACAACTGTTGCAAGTGGCTCTAGGACTGTATTTCCGTTACGTTACTAACTTTGTACAAGTTTAAGTAAAGTAGGTAATATACGTACATATGTAAGTAAGGAAGGTTAGGTAAAGTTCAACACTGATAAGTAAATGAGAGCCAAATAATTTTTCACTTCGTATAGACCGATGAAAACAACATCGTTGTGTGTATCTGTATATGAATCATAGCGCCGTAAAGTTCTAGCTGTCGATCTTGTGGCAGTTGAACTAATAGGTTTACGTGCTGCCCGCTTACAAAGCCACTTAAAATGACACCGACAACATCAATTTATACCATAAACAACTTTGTAAGGGCCGTACCGCCCGAAGTGCAGATATATTTGCGCTAAAAAGGTATGACCTCATTTGCAATGGAATTCCAACAGCAGGTTCTTTTTATCGTTCTTTAAAAACTCAGTGTGGGGGGAAGTTTACTCGAAACACTCAGCTTCAATCCGATCTACATAAATTTAAATTACTAATTGTGGGAGCACCTTTAAATCTTGCGGTAGCGAATATCGGCTGAGAGATAAATGTGCTTACAAAAAAGAGACTAAATAAAAAAGGTGTCTGAACTAACAGTGGACCACACAATGGTTTTCAATGTTGTAATGCCAGTTTTTTGTTTCCATACCTTTAAAGAAATAAATTATCAAATTAAGTTAAAACAAAAGTATGTCAATAAAAGAAATATAACGTTATTTACACCTACAGATAAAAAAAGAAGAATTTATTTGCCGCCTTCCTTACAACATTTTAAAAATTAAAATTGATTGACACTTACAAATCGTCGACCGCTATTATTGTACCTGTGCCTACTGTCAAACTCCCACGGCCTCGTACCTGCGAAATAAAAAGAAAAAAATCAAAAATAAACAAACAACTGGCCGGCAAGAATAGAGCGTTCAATAATTCATCTCTCCCCGTGTATGTATCATGTTGATGTTTAAATATTTGAACGAACTTATGATTCGTATGCACGCCAAATGTGTAATTAAAAAGTTGGAATGTTTTTTTTAAAAGCAAACAGTTAAATAGATAGAGCCGGCGACATTCAGTTGCAGAGGGAAAGTTTATGAGTAAACAGTGCGATACGGAGTTAAAAGCCAGTACGAGCACTATTACTTTTGTTTGTATTAAATAAAGTGAGGGCTTTTTACATGTAACTCCCGTTAATTAACATCGGATTGTGGGAACCTAATAGCGAGTGATAATTCTCTTTCAACACATTTTCATTAAGTATAATTAAATTTATGAAATTTATAAATTGAACCTACTTTGTGGTTCAGTTAGAGCCATCACTATGGTATTTTAAGATTTAAAATGACCCGATGAAAATATACCTCAATCTACGAGAACCCAGCGCATTAAGGTGTAACAGTCACTATTATTTATGCTGTTATGATGACATCAATGGTTTTCATAAGACATGCATTAATATATGGATACAAGAAGAGAGGATACAAGATTACAAGAAGATTTAAATCAAATATTTGTAGATCGCACGTTAACCAAGGTTATGAAATGAACCGATGACCCTTTCAAAATGTACTATCAGCTGTGATATGAGTTAACACAAACATGTAATTTGATAGATGAAGTTAGGAATTAAAAAAATATATTTATTTACACAAACCAATATTACATAATATACACAACCAAACCAAAAAAATTAAGCGAGAGAGAAAAAAGCTTATTCAATATTTATGAAATAACGTTCAATAGTCGACGTGTGAATTCTACATGATTTGAGCTTCTAAGAAAGTCAACGTTTAATGTGAAGCAACTGTTCCATTGCCTTTAGGTTTATCATTCAATATTCAAATTCAATGAATTAAAAATTAATAATGGTTTCAAAGAAAACTCGTCTGTAATATCCAATTCTTATTACGTTTAGACACAGCGGTATAAGGTTGTCGCAAAAGGAAGTTGGAAAATAACTTTTTAGATCGCAATTCGCGACATAATCGGACCGGTAATAACCCTCGAAGCACTATCATTAAATTCGTAAGGCCTCTAATCCTAAAAGAAATCCACCAGAATCCCACATCGAGGGGACCCTTTTGAACAACTTCAAAGTAAACCAACCCCACGTTTTCGACGACCGAAAAAATTGCACCTAAAAAGCGTCGACACTACAACCGATTTTCAAATCCCCGCATTCAGCAATCCAAGAAACAAATGCTCACCCGTGCAATTTAGACTGTATTTCCGGCAACACGGGTTACATTTTAAGTTAACAAATATTTAAATTTATTCATTGAATGAGACAATGAAAATAGGACTTTAAAATAATCAGAGCGAGAGTTGAAACCGTTGTGCAGCTTCGCGCCAGGGGTGCTCAACTGTTGCGATTTTTCAACGCGGCCCGCTGAATGACGTCTGTATATTTTAGTAGTTAAGTGACAGATGGGTGAGGGCTGCAAACTATTTATTGTGCCATTACAGTTCGGTTGGCAAATGCCCCCGACACCGAGCTCGGAGCCCGACGGTTGAGAATCGTTCTCTCAGTCAAACGCGGCCCGCGTCCTCGCAGATTATAATACAATTGTACATTATTCGTGTAGGAGTTGGGAAAGTTATCGGTGCGCGTTATTGCCGTTTTATTTGTTGCGTATTGACGGATAATAAAAGCGGACCGAAAGCCAATTTACTTTTATTGTCTCGGTCGTGATATAAATTTCAATCTGTTTATGATGGATGCGAACGTGAAATGTTCTTGACAGTTTTACAAGGCGTACCTACGAATGATTTGCTGCCGATATTAAATAAGCGGCATTTTTCATAGTTTCTTATATAAAATACGTGGCTAAGCTAGCTAGGGGTTTATTGACATACGACATGACAAATAATATGCGTAACAAACATTTTATATGTTCTATATATACATATGATTATAATAAATAATAAATCAAAACTTAATGTTCCATTGTATGACTATAATTGGACATTTTTAAAAGTTGACAGTAAATAACTTTCTAAAAATCTATCCTGAGTAGATAAATATGCGCTCACGCTAGTAGCCACATGGATAACATATTTCCATTTGTCGCGATCCTGGCAATAATTGAAATGTAACCATAAAAACATAAAACAGATAAATAAAACGAGTAAAATAATTGCAGAACAAAATACGTAATGAATTGTCAAGCTAATAAAAAACACAACAAAACGGCGGAACCATAACTCAACATCTATTTTGTAGTAACGAAACCATTTGAGGTTATTATTAGATCAATTTAACGTTTCCAACAATGCAGATAAACGTGCCGAAGACAATAACTCACGGCCATAAATCAGCAGCCATTATTTAACGATACCTCGACTCGCATCTATCAATTTTACAGCATTTAATAAATGTCACATCACTATGCGGGCTCCAGGATACCGCAATACCACTGTTTAGTACAATAATAAAACAATAAGCTAACTTTAAAGAAAATTACTAAATATTTCATTAAGATCATATACGACTATTAACTCAATCGAGTATACAGACGTAGCAATCACATCTGCTTTTGTTATTTTATTTTTAAAATGTAACAGTGCTAACTAAAATTGTATATATTTTCTAATAAACTAAATCTTTAGCTTGATTGCAAATCCCTCTTAATTCTGTAGTCTAATTACGAGCTAAAATATTTAGTCAAGACTATAAATGTCAAATTCTCTGACATCTGTAACTCAAAATACATGTATTGAACCTGAGAAAGTCCTACGGGATGCAATATCTAACACCCTAGCTGTGCTACATGGAACTAGAACTGAAGTCCATGTCGATACCCTGATCGACTCCGAACTTTCGTTACTTGGTCATAAAAGCCAGGGTTACTTTAACAGTTTTAATGAGTTTGGATCCATACGACTTCATTTCTGACACCTATAATATTCTATCATATTTATTATTTTGTTTGCAACGCTCTGACAACGCACCGAGAGCAGTCGATAATGTTAATGAGTGTTTGATAGCAGTAAAGGCGATAGCCTTGCGACATCATCTCTGCATTATTTTAACTAACGATAGTTAAGTTGCTAAGCTTCAGACTTAGTGGTTCCGGGTTAATTCTCAGACAACCTTTAGCAATGTCTTTTAAATATGTTAGAGATACATAGAGATGTCAATCCATGTCCAATAAGAATTGACAATTGCTAACATTAGCATGAGATGAGAAACAAACTCAAAGTTCATTAGGACATTCCTATTTGTTGGCAATTAAAGAAGTCGCCAACCAATTTCAATTCTTTTTTATTATGTGGTTCATAGTATTATGTAGCGATTTTTTAAAGGATTTTTTTAAAAGCCATTATCTGAATTATTCATGCATTCATTATCTATACGTCAGACGACAATCGGCCTTAGAAAGGATCCCCCGCTAAATCTCCAAATCAAAGTAACACGGTAGACTGCAATAAAGCCTCGAGCTCGCACTGAATCTATTCAAACAACGGTAAGCAAATTTCCCTTTTGTAAGGACCCGGGTTAATGCAAATACTTACGAAAAAGAAACGTATTCCCAAAGAATCAGTAGGATATTGCTTCTTAAAGACCAAATCAAATGCAGACCCCTGAACGACCCGCGTCATTGACAGACGATAACTAACTTTATTCTCATACAGATAAAAGTCAAAATTGTTTAGGAGAGAGTTATTTAACGTTTCTATCAGTTCCAAGCGAATGAACCACAATGTCGTTACTATTGCGATATTGACAGTCATTAGTTTGACAGTAGCTTTGACAATAGCGTAAGATTATTCGTTTGTTAATGATCATGGTGTACTTAATTATTTCTAAGTCATTAAATAACTGGGAAGCGAAGAAGGACAAAACGTTAGACAGCGGGAGATCGATTTCGTTTGTTTCTGGAGTTGTTTGGTGATCGCATTTGTATCGGTGTCAATTATTATCGATTACGTTCCTATAACTAGGTATCTACGGGTCAAAATATTTCCTTCGATACAGATACACTAAAATGCCTTAAATTACCCTTGACGTCTACTTTTCTACATGTTAATGCAAAAGCAAATATAATTAAAGGCAGATATGTATATCTTCACCAGAATACATGAAATAGCTTAAGGTTAACATTGTTATCTTTTTATGGTAGAAGGTGGCAAACAAGTAAACAGATCGCCTGATGTTAGGTGACTTCTACCCATAGACATATGCAACAAGCAAACGAGTTGCAGATACGTTTGTCTACCTGCAATGGACAGAGGTGGGGAGACAGGAAAAGGACGTTTCCTTTTCCTATCCTTTCCCTCCCCCTCCAATATTCTTCCCATTTTAAATCCTATCCTTATTAGGAAAGGGAAGAGAACTGAAATTGGGCCTCCGCCACCTCATTCATCAGACGTAATGTAGAATACTTCTACTACACGCCTGTCTTCTATGAGGTCGTGGTATTTCACCGGGCGAGCCGGCCCATTCATGCAACATATGTTGTTGTTGCGCGATCTACCACTGTTACTTAAATAAGCGATATCCAGTAAACATCTAAGTATATGCACGTTCGCTTGACTGATAGCGTTTTCAGCTTTTGTTTATTTCGTTATGCGTAAAAATTAAATCTCCTGGAACACGAAGGGTAAGGTAAAATCAATGTTGCATTTTTCTGGACACATTGATTTTTACAAAGCACCCACACATAATATAAAAATTAATAATAATTTTACCGATATGTCACTATATTTTTGCGTTTATTTGATGAAATTTACTCGAAACTTAAATAACATTTACCGAAACTAGTAGACAAATAAATCGTAATGACTAGTTCCATTCAAACTGCCTTCAATTAATGGAAACAACCGCAAAGGGAATACGAAGAACAGGATAGAGGGAGAAAAAGGGACGACACCAGAGCCCCCTTATTCATAATTCAATTTGTTAATTACTACGGTATTTTCCAATGTTAAATCCACCAATGCTATAATTATTACATTAAAAATACACATGAAAATGGAAAGTTTTGAAAACGAAATTAAAACTTTAAAGGTGTTGTTTGAGGAATATTTTCTTGTCAAGAAGTTTTGAAATAATTCCTATTCTTATATCGATTACAAAAATGGTTAACCTTTGAAAGGGGCAAATAAAGACAATTAGTCAAGTGTTAAAGACGGCACCAGCAGTATTAGTATGAAGAAAAGGTAGTATAAGTGTTACGAATTTTCTAAGAAACAGAGATTCGGGAGGCGAAAGCCAACAAGGCATCTGTAACTCTTCTGATTGTTGTATGTTCACGTTATGGATGTAGTATTTCGAATGCAGTATTTGGATGAAATTTTGTATTCAGATGTATGTGTCTTGTGTGGAAACTCGAATTAAAACAAAAAATAATAGTTTATGTAAATAGCTTTATCTTTTGATAGGTATTTGAATTTTCTATTGTCGGAGTGTTGTCAAGGATGATAACATACTGATATCTTTTGTTAGATGGCGCTGTATTATGTCATTATACGAATACTAAATATCAATTCCAAAAAAAAAACACGATCTTATACACAAAAAACGTCCTACAGTGGAGCTAGGTTCTCCATCAATTTCTCAACGTGAAGTCTAAATCACTTGCTCATTTACCTATTTCTATAATTAATGTTTCACCTTTTTTATCTTAATGGAATTAGTTGATCCACAGCTGTTCCATGTGGATTTCGTTTGATTTAATGTATTTTAACATTTTTTAAAAGATGATATCACATAATTACATTAAGAAATAATTTATAATAAAGATTAAAGGCCTCTTATATCATAATCCATAAATATACATGTAATTATAAATTCCGTCAACAGGAAAGGGACTTTCGTTACGAGTCTGCCTCGACACTGTTGGGAATTCATTAAAATTTTATTCGTCTAATAAATTATTTTCTTAATAGACCGCTACCGGCAAGCGTAGCAATTATCATATAAAATTAAGTCACACTGTATTCAAACAGTAATAAATTGGTTTTCATTTTATAAATTATGCATAAAAATAGACGAAATGAATTTCAGGTCCTAAAATAACGCTTCAGTTACGAACTAACCTAAGTCAAAGTTCTGTACAGAATATTAATTAGCGAAATCGAATAGATACAAATAACTTAGATTAAAATAATGCTTGGCTTCACTCTAAAATTAAATCACTAAAGCTCTAAAATAATATTGGCAAGTCCGATAGTCAAGTTTCGCTTCAAACTTAATGCAGCCTTCAAATTTTAGATCGAAATTTTCCGCTAACAGATTAAGAATAATTTGATGAACTATCTTAATGGCTTCATATAAAAATATACTAAAGGTCTTGCTTACGTGAGATCAAAGACACTTTTTTTATTTATTTTCTTAGTGGTGTAAATGTCACTCTAGCTGAATACCACTTTAAATGAAAACATCAGTAGACAATCATTCCAAAAGCAGCATTACATAACAATAATCAGTCAGGTAGTCAAATTGTAAGCGCACACTATCATCGTGTACTTTAATTGGAATCATTAGACATGGAACCTATATTTAAAGATTTAAATAGATTACAAGAACACACTTCCATAGGTAAATGCTGATGAAAAAGCTATTAGGTATTTAACCAGCCATTTTTAAAGATATATGTCCGTTAAAATTACCATTAAAAGATAATAGGCCTATTTTCCGTTAAAAAGTTATTCGACAACTTTTATTTACAATACGTGACGTGCAGAAGAATGTTTGTGTTAGCACCTTTCTAAACATTACCTTAATGTATTCGTTGATGTTTGGCTTTTCCCTACTCGTTTCTTAAATTCTAATGATTTTTTTTTATAAAACTATTTTTAACGGTTAAACTGCTTTTGAAATTATTGTCACTTATCACACTTATCACTTTATCACAGCCTTTTTGTTTCAATTTAAAACAACTTTTTAA
The DNA here is from genome assembly GCA_000931545.1 of Papilio glaucus. Lineage (NCBI taxonomy): Eukaryota > Metazoa > Arthropoda > Insecta > Lepidoptera > Papilionidae > Papilio > Papilio glaucus. Next base: position 162,082 of record JWHW01030981.1, on the reverse strand, counting down.
TTCAAAACATAAATTAGTTTACAAATTACAATGAATATTATTTTGACCTAATCTCCATCTAATTACAATACAAGTAGAGAGAGATACATAATTTCATTGCAAAGTGCGATCCTTGTTTGTTTGCTTATTTAAATATGATACTATATTAATACAGAAAGTAAGAGTGTCGGACACTCTAGTTATGAAATACTTCCTTGTAATTAATATATATTTTTTTTGTTAATATTACGAGAGTACGCTTGTAGACATCACTCTGAGAGATACAAGTTGTCTCTATAGTAAACGAGTTGATCCGGCAATCTACGTCCCGCCGTAGAATTAATTTATGTTGTGCTACCTTATTAGTTGTAATAATTGCTGGATGGATTGCACTCGGGCCGATTCCCTTCACTTAAACACCTCGAGATCTAATACATTTTTTGTTTTGTTGTGTAAGTTAGGATCTATAATGTACTCTTATTTACACTTCAGTCTAATATACTCTTTGTAGTTTCTGTAATTTAACATAGATACATGCTAAACTTCCAATATCTTCTGGCATATTTTAAGTCGAAACACAGTAACTAATAGTTTAGTTTTATTTCAATATATTCATAAAGATATGACTTGAAATTAAACTTCTTAATAATGGGAAATCCGAATTTTAATGCATGCATATTTTAAGGATTTCAAATTAAACGTGAATCAAGCCATTGGAGCGTAACGTTGGAGCGAAAATCTTAACCTCCGGCCGTCACCCTTCTCTGAACGTACAACCAATCAGCCGGTACGAACGGCCTACGCATATAGATGAATGCAACTTTCGATATTCCACTCATCTAAGCCTTATCACTGAAAGATAAGACGCAAATTCGTTTAACACGAATGTTATACAACTTTGTTATTTTAACGTAGATTAAGTGAGCGAAGAGGTAACTTTCGGTATTAAGACTTAGAAAGCAGAGCAAAGTTGCGCGGAACGAAAAGCTTATTTCAAAAGTTTCTAGTTTATATTTACATGCGTGCGTGTTTTCTTTTCTTTGGGATATAACAATTTCCATAAATGAAGAATAACATGTGCTTTAAATTTCATATGATTAATTCGCATTAGAACGTATGTAAGGTACAGCGTTACTGAAAACTTAGTGACAATACATTGGTCGTGGAATGGGAAGGCAATGGGCCTAAAAGGATTTAGAATGGCAGTCACGTACAAGACAATGCAGAGTAGGATCTTCCACCAGGGTGTCTGGTGGTTGGATCTGGTCAAATTGATAAGAGAAATAAGAGATTTTGAGAGAAAGAACGTAAAATAAGTTTTATTCAAATAAGAGATCTGTCAATATTGGGTATTTGAGCCACCAGAAAACAAATCATCAATGGATGACGTCTAGGAGGAACGAGATGTAAAAATATCGGCGTCAAGACACGTCCACTTTTTGGAAACAATACACACAAATCCAGTACACCTATTTACATATACCTAAGTATATACATAGTTGCTATAGCCGAAAAATCGAGTTAGAGTACATCATCATATCAATTTTATATAACCCTGATTTTCTTTTTAAATTAAGGGGTTAGATATAGTCTGTTTAACTCTTAAACGAAGTTATCATTCTGCGTCGCTTTAGCTTTGTCATCACATCCCTCGAGATTCCATATAACGTGGGGTCCGTAGTTTGGCGGAGGGGCAATCGTTCCGTGCTTATGTTTTTAATGGCTCATACCGCCTTGAATGGAAATATTACTGAGCATTGTGTTCCGTGGATACAAAGCTTTATCTGGTCCCGTCTGGATTCGGGGTCGGACGATTCTTGTTTACTGTTTCGATTGTATCCTTCAAAATAAGTAAAAAACATATATAATTAAGTACGAAGACTGCGCGCTGCTACGCTTTATTGGACGTGTCAAAGGCCATGATTTTTTTTTGAAACAATAAACTTTATTTTTCATATTCCTTATCGTTGCAACACTTAAATCATTAAAAACCGACAAAGGGTTTAAAAGGTTAAAGTTATTACACTAAAATATTGTAAAGTACGTATTATTTTAAAAAAAAGTCTATGTCTCGAGCAGTGCCTAAGAGCGTCGGTCACATATCACGTAGAAACGGAATATCGAGTACAAATTGGAAGTCTTGTATTGGACAAACGTAGATATTTTATAGGGTCTCTATAAAACGACGACCTATTTAGACTGGTACGACGAAATTGGATATATGTATATAGAATAGGGCTCTTGTGCCAATAACGATTAGTATCTTCGTGCCGTAGGACGATTGGTAACCCTTTTCCATAAAAAATTATTACCAGTAATAGGCAGCAATTTAGCAAGCTGGTCACCTATGGTTCACCTCTACATAATTACAAAGCTAGGGTTGCGATGTTGACCTTTTTGTAGGAATGGCGAGCTATTATGATTAAGATGCAATTTAAGTTTAAGGGATGATGATTGGTTTCGTCTGATTAGGTAGTTAGGTCATGACACTACATTTGAAGTAGCCGATTCATACAACATACTGCTGATGGCTTTATTACTGGTAAATTCTTGTAATATTATAAATGCCAAAGATTGTTATTCCTTCACGCAAAAACTACAGAATGGATTTTATACATCATATAAAGATAAAGCTTATACATCAGAATAACAGATTGGCTATAATTTATAAAGATATTGTATGAATTGTCTAAAATATTACGATATATACGAAAAAATCCAAAACCCTTAGAGTTACACGTATATAATGTATAATGGAAATGTTTACCTTAGATAGTTCTACAAAAAAGCTCGCGACAGCATATATCTTATCTTTCATGTGTAAGCCGTTATCGCTAGAATAGTGAACCATCCATTAATTATAGGGCAAGTTTGTCGGGCCAGCTAGTATCTTGATAAAATAATTATGTTTAAAACAATCTAAATTGTTAAAAAATAATTAATTTTTAAACAAAAATTGTAATATAATATCGAAAATTTAGTAATAAACTATTGTTCAAAAAATAGCGACAAAACTGAAACGAATTTACAGAAACGCTTGCTTTTAGTCAAGTAAGGTCATCCTTAAATTTAGAGCCAGCTCGTGTCCCGGTCGACTATTAATTTTTTTTAAATGATTTTGAAATTTGAGTGTTAAAACTTGCTTCAACGAGTAACCTGCGTAAAATTGCTGTATATTTCAATTAAATTAATCGTGATTATTTTGTTGTTATATACATAACCTTTCAAAACATTTTATGTATTTATAAGAGACAAAATTATACAGAGCAAAAGCGTGAAGAAATACTTCGTCAGACGTCGAGTGATTTACGCGCGAAGCCGCAAACTCAAAATGAAAATATGGCGGTTGTCAGGCCTCATGTGTGTGCAGTGCTTATCTGGAGGCTTCGTGAAGAGTATAAGTTAAAAGTAACGACTTGAGGAAGCACATTTTCACTTTAAGCGATGACAACACTCCTCCAGTTAGGGTGTGATGATCTCTTCCTGTTAATGGCGTTAGATTAGCACTTGACGATTTTGGCGCCTTCTATGAGATTTATTACAGGAAGCTAATAGTGTGTAATATTTTTTAAAGGTTTCGTATCCCTAGGCAAAGCTCCTTCTACTACTTCCTCTGACAGATAACTTAAACTACAAGACCTTATTAATGGCTTCTGATGTAGAAAGCTTTCAGCAACTACCAATGCGCGCCAATAGGTGTTTCACATCAAAATAATCACCTCAAAACATGAGCTGGCGGGCGTCACATTAAATAAATTTATGACAAAACAGAACATCTTTATACAAAATGTAAAACGAATCAGCGAACGAAACACAAGCAGTCACTTTATCTCTTAATGTAATGCTAATGTCGGGATCAATCTCGCCTGGTTCCGTGAAGACGTCCGCGTCTAGACTAGACTTAGTGTCAGACAATCTGACTGTTACAAATAGAGTCGAGACGGAGCCTGCTAAAGTGACTGGAGACGGATTGCATTACGCTCGGCGTAATCTTTGTCAATCTTAAGTTAAACTGAAGCGTCAGGTGACTGCGCTTATGGTCGGGTGGCTGTTTTAATTTGATTTATACATAAATACATACAGAAATAACCCACCTAATAATAAGGTATGCCTCGGTGGTTCGGGCATGTTGAAAGGATGATTGAAGGGAGAGTAACGAAACAAATTTATGTTGCAAAAGTGCGTGACAACTTTGGCAGGGGACGTTCAAGGAGAACTTATATCGATCAGATTAGTGACATACTAAAGAAGGGCGATATAAGGAGTACCCGTAACCGACGAATTTAGAAGGATATAGAACCGTAAACGATGGATGTAGAAGGAGCGAGCGAGGTGTGCCAGGATCGCGCCAAATGTAAATACATAATCCCGGCCTACCCCTCTGGGTTACGGGCGTGAGTGTTTATTTATTTTATTTAAATAACTTACGACAGTCTAGTTATATATTCATCGTCATAATAAATACTAAATAATACTTTTGTTTAAATTGGTGGTATTTTCTCATGATCTTTATTTAACTTATTTTTATTTGTATTTATATTAATTGTATTCATTTTAATCCAACTAGATGGTGAAAAGCACCGTCTATGCACATATTAGATAAATGAAGTTAATTGGACCTTATTTATTTATATTATATTTTAACTAGTAAGTTTTCAAATTAAAAAAAAAACCATTCGTTGTAATAAAACAATTAAGTTACATAATTTGTTAACTACTCGGAGAAAAATACATAAAAAGGCTTGAAGACCTGATCCGGTAATGAGCCCCGCCTGACCGGTTAGTAGCGGAAAAGGCTTTTAATAGCAGAATACCGGCCGAAACAAGAGTGAGATATTAAATGGCTCACATTATTTTTTACTTATTAACTTAACAATGACTCGTTGAATGTGTGAAGTTCGCATATTAGCCCTTTTTAAATACCTTTACAAAAATATTAGTGAACACAACGCCGAGCCTGATTAAAGAGCAAAGAATACTCAATTAAACTGGTTTTATTTGTGAGGCTATCTCGACACCTGCTTGATCGTCGGGCGTGTTCTCACAAAGTACATTTTATTGCACATTTTTGTATTTAAATCGACATGTAACGATAATTATATGGTATGCTGCAGGGATAGCACCCCACCTTTCAATCGAGCAGGTGTGAGATTACCTTTAAATAAAATTTAGGCGTACATTGTTGTTTTATTTTTGTATTATAATTAACTATCCGATTCTACCTTCCATACGATTATGGATAGGTGTTTTTTAAATAGTAGAACGAGGCAAATGAGCGAGCGGCTCATTTGATTGTGACCACTATTGTGTACCGTACACGTCCGTAACAATTAGAAGAGTTGGGAATGCGTTGCTAGCCTTTGTGTAAAAGAGATGTGGATAGGTTAGAAAAAGAGTCAAGGATGAGAAGAGGATGGGGTCTTTTACTTCTCGTAACAACGTAAAACGTATAAGTGGACATCGACTGATTGTGAACTTGTCAGTTTATAATCTCACTTGGCATATTAAAGACTACGGCACATTGTGAACTAAACGAATCATTCACAATTTAACGTATCATGTCAAGTCAACATTTTTTTTATTAAACATCTTTTTAAGATGTTATTCTTACCCACAAACCTCACCTACAATTATATTTCATTCTTAATAATCAACTTAAACGTGAACATAATAATGTAAGCAAAGTTCAAAATATTAGTTTACAATTTTACTTCGTCAGTCAGTTGAAACTATTGTGTGTTGTGAGAAATGACACGTCCAACTGTGAATGACTCGTCCAGTTCACAATTTGCTGTCAGTTTATAATATGGCTAGTGATATTATAAGATCACTAAGTTCTCATTCGGTCGGCGGCGTGTACGTCTCTACAACACGGTCATATCGTGTGAGGTCTTGGCACTTCTCCGGTGGACCGATCCAAACATTCAACACCTGCTGCTGAAGACGTCAACGACAATAAATTTATTCAATTAAGTTTTTCTTTAATTAAGCTTTATTTGCGTCTTCAATTAACCTAACAACTGTTGTTAATTCATAAATTGTAAAAATCTACAACTTCAAAACTTTGTCGATACAGTTTTTTTAACAATAAACACCTAAAATAAAATAGGCACCAAAATCGTAATCCCTACAATAGTACAAGCTCGTTTTACCTCCTGCAGGTTCAACGACCTTCAGCCCCTGCGGTGGGGTGACACGCCATTGTTTGAGGATTCCAATATTTGTAAGGTGTTAAAATTTATGTCGTGTTGCGAATTTCAACGCTTCCGGTGTTATAACGCCGCGTACAAATTAACACTATTTACTGTTTAAGGAATGAATGATTACAGTAAATACTACCGGTAGTTTGAATTGGTTGACGAGGTATTAGTTGATTTTGTAGTGTTATTTATACCTATTATATTACATTCATGAAAATAATTCTCATAATATAGCACTAATTTTTCGAATTTATAGTATTTTTTTTATATTGTGTGAATAGAGATCATCATCTCCCTGTCCAGTTCACACTTTACGTATGGTCAGCACAACGGTTTTCATCTTCCAAATCGATCTATCGGCCATCATTTCAGTCGCCTCTCCCTTCTTAATCATGTCACTTTCACGCTATCCATCCATTTTTTCTTTGGTCTACCCCTAGTTACGCGGTGGGTCCACATTCGAAAGTAAAATTCTACTTGTCGCATCGTACAGTAAGCATGGTATGAGAAGCGAAGTATGACCGCTTCTCATACTATGCTTACTTAATTTATCTACCACTGGTACTATTTTCAGCCTTCCACTAAGGTACTCGTTGCGTACCTTATCCATTATTATTATTATTCGATCCATTCATGTAGATAGCGATGACATTACAACTTACACCTTATAGAGCATAGAGGGTGAGTAAGGTTTTAACGTAGTTTCTTGTGAATAAAAAAATATTTACTACAAATTCAAGAATTAAAATACCGAATGGATGCCTCAAATACTAAATCGAATTTCAGTTTCCTTACCCCACTATATTCTAAAGCTGTTAGACTATCAATAAAACTTGAGAAGCTTTTGTCCATTTCAGTGATACGAACGATATTTTAATGTTAACACATTAGAATATAAAATATCCAACGGCGATATGCGTCGTCCGGGTTTCCTCTCCGGTACAAAATAAATTATAACTATTACTACGCGCAAGATTCCTGTTCATCGAAATTCGATTAACTAAAGGTTCGTTACAATATACCGCAAATAGGCCTCCGAATGGAATTAGAAGTCATGATCAATATACCCATTCGTATAAAGAGCTGATATTGATTCGGGCACTGGCCACTTACGGTTAGTAATCATACATGCGGTAACTCCTCGCCCCGGGGGCACAATTACATGTACCTGAGGCAAATTTCCTCTAACTCTGACCTACGGTTACTCTACTGCGGTAGCGGAACAGTTATGGGAGCAAATTAAGTAATACGCTGTGTACACGGCCGCTATTTGCAGTTGCTTTGCCTTGTTCATGTATGTAATGATGAGTCTCGATTGTTTGTGTTGATTTACATATGAATATTTCATACTGGTAACTACATGCTTCCTTACTAAACAAATTTTTATCATAACCCTACGATATAGTGACGATCGATAAACTTATTATGTTTTAAAGCATTATTGGGTCAATTAATTTTGCAGATGATGAGGATTTGTACTATCCTGTAATTAATTTTAAAAATAGTATGTAATACGATTAGGCTTTCTGACTTTTCTATACAAAAGCCTCCTTTCTAATCTGATTGATTGGTTTTGCCCGATGGACAGGAGAGGGTTTTAGCTGGAATATATGTATATGTGTCCCATTGGGTCCTCCTGTAGCCTAAATGGCTTGACTGATTTTGAAGGGTGACGTGGCACTCGATTCGTATTATTGTCCGGAGTGTCATAAGAGTTTCATCCAATTACATTATGGCAAGTCCTGTCGGGTTTATAATTTTTTAAATTAATTATTGCTTGTTACTTAGTTTTTTCTTTATTCTAACACAAAGGCTTGTCCGGTATCTCTAACAATTCTGTTTGTTGACAGCTCGCAGGTATAATGTAAAGAGAGGGTTTTCTCTACAACAAATTCTAACACAGAGTAGCCAGCACATATTGATCGTAGTTCCGCTACTATTCGCGCCAAATGAAACCAAATTAGTAAATATCCCGGACCGCACACCCATTGAATACGCGAACACAAATCCGTCAGCGGTATTGAATAGAACTGAACACAAGCTGTGTTGGAATTTAGCAAAATATTTGTCACCATCCAAACTATCGGAGCGCACGCCTCCGATTTTGGCTGGATCGATTATTGATGACTCAGGAATCCTAATTAGTACTATTACAAACGTTTCCAATGTTCGTTGTTCTCGGGAATTGCAAGGTTTCGCGGGTTTGCATTCAGTAATGGAATACATCAATAATTAAACTATAGTAATAATTAATTTGCGGATCTTAGTTTGTACGTATTACTAAATGATAGTTTTTATAGCGTCGTCTGTGCTTTATCATTCTTATAACTAGCAGCCCTTTGTTTTTTTTTTTAACTAACTAGCTTATTGTGTGTTAGGGGACGGTTCATGGACTAGTCCAATGTTTTACAATATTACCTTGGGTTCAACACTGCTCAAAACATTCATATAAATGTTTTCGAAAGCTATGTTGCGTAGTCCATCTCCAAATCATTACACTGAACTATAAAAAAATGTGAGTTGCTTCTTAAAACCTTGCATCAAAACCAATATTTTAGAGTGACCTAAGTTTTCGAAACAACTGCAAGAAACCGCTAAGTGTCCAACAGTGTACAAACTATAGTGGAATTCAGTTATGTTAAATTTATATGGTAGATAGGCGAACATTTAGTGATATAAAGCAAAAAGATGTAAAATATTATTTAAAAGGTAAACGAAAATCCTTGTTTTGTGAGTTAGAACCAAACTCATTGTCAATTCCGAAGTGAGAATGACTTTTTATTTTCGCCGCTAAGTTGTATCAAAGGCCTTGTTAGAATTGAGAGAAACGCGTGAATCGTGCGGAGGCGCGTGTCGATCATTTACATACATTAAGAATCAGAGCTTATTCAAGAATGAAGACGTCTCCTTCACGATTATCATTTTGTTTGGGAGTGTTTTACAATTGAAATCATGAAACGAGCGAGATGCCGGGAATGGCAAATTTCATATTAAACTCGTGACAACATATATACCTTTATATGTACATATATATAGTAATGTAGGCGAGTTTAATATTTTGATTGCGTTAAGCTGTGTTTTACTTGATAGGTTTAGCTGTAATTTGAAAACATCTACAAAGCCTATTCAGTAAACCGTTGGAAACTTTATTATTGTTTTTCAACCTTTACTAAAGCTCAACTTAATAAAAGCAATTTGTTTACCTCAAAATAATTCCCGAATACAATGTTAGAATCAAATCTTAATTATGACAAAGTTTACTTTGACATACAAACAATCAATGTGTAAAATATGTACGTAAAATAATTTACTGGTTACAGTCTCGATATATATCTTTCGTAATTTCGTAAATAAATAATTATGTTTCAAGGTTGATGATTGATCCATACGGCCAGATTACGTTCACAATAGAGGGGCAGCCCTAGCTTTGGCGGCGACGCGACGGGGCGGCGGCGGCGGCGACTTAGAATTCGATAGGGCTGGTGACATTTGGATGTCCAACCTATTTGCGATGAGGTCAACGGGTATCGAAGAATAAATTTACATCTACGACGAGGCAAGAAAATATCACATTTATGTAAAATAAATATGTGCCACTAACTTCAACCCACACTGTATGGGAGGTCATCTAAAGCATACTGTGGCAGCATATACACTCTTAGTGGAGCACACTGAGTGAAAGGCTCACATCCGCCACCGTCGGGAGAGGACTTCAGATAGAGCTGCTGTTATTTGTTGTTAATAGCAAATGGTTCTTTATTTCCCTACCCCTCTGGGTTACGGGCGTGAGCGTATATTTATTTATTTATTATTTAATAAACAAACACACTGAACATAATAGATACTAACGAAACTTCTATTTCATATGATATTCATTCAATTTATTTAACTATATATTGCTGTAGATTGCGAACCCTAGCAAAAACGTATAGCCGGCGCCAAACGGCTCTGGGCAGGGCTAGCTCAATTTATAGATGTATTCAAATATTTTTCTTTTTATTTACTTAGTTGATTGACGTATGAAAATATACATACATTCATCGGGCTTGTATCGTTTTTAAACAGAGTTATTGATACTTAATTTCGTTATAAAACTAAGGAACCTTAATGTTTAGACTTCGAACATCATATCAAGATACTTTGTACTTAGATAATTTCTTCCTCATCTCTGTGTTTGTCCCACTCACAAAAAGGTCGAGTTTTTCGGTGGCACGTATGTATGTCCGTTCTATAGTGATCTCCTGTAGCATAAACGGATTGAATGATTATGAAGAGACTTGTCTTTCGATTTATATTCTTTCCGGAGTGTTATAAGGGTACTCTACTCCTCTTCCCCTTCCCATCCATTACCAGTAGGGAAAGAATGGGAAGGGAATTTGACGAGGTATAAATAAATCCTATGTCCATTACAGGTAGGTAACGCATCTGAAACTCATAAGCTTGTTGCAGATGCCTATGGGTAGCAGTCACTTCATGCTTGCTCGTTTGCCACCTTCTTCTAAACAAAATGTCGCCTGCTGGCCATGTTAAACAGTAAGTACATACTCATACATTAATATTTAATTACCTATAAAGTAATTTTAATAGCTAGAACTCTGAGCTATTAAATAATAGATCAGAAATATTACTACGTAAAGTGCCCTGACCCGCACACAGAACTAAAACTTACATTAAATCATTTCTACCATAACACAAGACAAAAAGATTAATTACCTGTTTTATGACAATCGCAGTAAAATATTATGTCTCACAGATAAAATCTGATTTATTATGGTACAGTAAAAAAAAGGAAAGGAGAAAAAATAAAAAACACGTTCTGTCTGTACGACAATTAAAACAGTTTTTTTCGACTAGTTTCCATTTCGAAATAACTCATGTTGAAGGGACGTCTGGTCTAGCTATTAAAAAACATTCATTTTTATTTTTAGTTTATTCTACATTGGACTTTCTGTCTGTGTTTTAAATTAGCCGCGACGTTCCCTGCTGGAGCGCATAATTTACCATTCAGTCATTGATTTTAGTAAAGCATCGATTTAAAACTTTATAACTATTGAGATAAAGTCAAATTTAGACAACGTTTGCCCTCCTTGTCTCGTGAGCAAGGGACAGTGAGATCGACATATGGCGATTTTTGTTTGGACTTTTTTCTCTGAATCAATCTCAGAACTGCAGTCTATATTTTGCCAGAGGTAATGAGGGGATCAAAAAGGGACGTTTGAGGACTGATTGTTTCTTGTTGGGATTTTCGATTTGAATACAATTGAGTGATAGTTTTGTATATTTCTCTTATTGGGTGTTATCCTTTTTTGTGGATTTCTGAAGAAAGCTTCGCTTGACATATTCCTGACAACACACCAACCACCTTATTACCTTATATTTATTTTTAATAATCTCATGAACCGTGATTGTTAGACAGTTGAAATTTTCACAGATGATGTATTTCTGTTGCCGATATAACAACAAATAGCAGAGAATAGCTAGAAAATAGAACAGTATAAATATTTAACCGGCTCCTATACAACAAACGTGATTTTTTATAGATAATAAAATCCTTTGTGCGCGAGTCCGACTCGCACTTGGCCGGTTTTTATTGATAACATTATTATTTAAGTTCTGATAGACTTAATGTACAGAAATATTTTGACCAATATATAAGTACTCAATTCGACAAACAATATTTTTAATATTCCAATAAAATATATTTCAATATATTTACACTACAGCTAATTAATAATACTATACAACAGTATGGAGTATTCATTAAAATTTGTAAAATCAAAACGGACCCCATGTAATTCATATCCATCAACTTGCTAATAATAAAACGGCTGATACATTTGAAATGCGATACATAAGACAGCCATCACTAATTATACGAATTAAACAGAAGCCCATTATGTCCTATTATATAATGAGATTGATATGCCGGCTAGTGATGTGCTAACGATATTTATTTTAAATGTCGATATCGATACATGTGGATGTGTCCACCCCTCCTATCAGCTGTAGCAGCTGTTCCGTGGAAAAGCAGGCGCGACCGTGAAGCCAACTCTCTTTACTCTCACAGAATATTAGCCTGAGATGTCGGCGGCTCAAACTCCTTCATTTTCTCATTAAATCTTCTTTCTCAACTATATCTCATATCTCAACTCTTCAACAACAGGTACCCTGTGCCAGACTAGCACTAAATCATTAACTTTCCTTATATCCTCTCCCACCGAAGATGTTCAAAATTGAATACAAGAAAAATAAATGAGAAAAGTTCAAATATTTATCAAGAATTTTCAAATATTATTTTTTTTGTGTCCTGTTATTAGAAACGCATCACTACGTCAAACGCGATATACCGGCGTTAAAATATTTTACAAGTGGAACTAATTGTCAGGATGACTTTGTTAAGCCGGCTCGGAACAGAAAATAATGTTGTAAAAGGCTCTGTCGGCTGTCAGTTACATCGCAATAATCTCTCGCTGAGTAACTAAAGCTTTTGAATATCGGATTTATTTCAATCTCCGCGGTTTAGGTACTACGTCTTTCGCGGCTTGATGTCGATATTGTTTTCTTTTCTTGTCTTCTCATGGCTTAAGCCATTTTGGAGTAATATAAATTTATTTATTTATTAATTAACAACAATACTCATTGGGATATATGAAGATTGTGTTAAGGGAATCAGAGCAAGAAAAGATGAAATAGCTTCTCTAAAAACATAGATGGGGAGACAAGTAAAAAAGCGTAGAAAATTAGTCTGCTAAGAAATGAAAGGATCTTGAATAGTCACTACTTCTCTATCAAAATGGAAATAAAACTACGACACGTGAAGTCATATAACAGCTGAAAATAGTTTTGAATTTGGTGTTGAAGTTGTCTTTGGAATAATCGAAAGTTAATAAAACAAATTTATGTTACAAATGTGAGTAGCAGTGTTGGCAGGGGACGTCCAAGGAGAACTTATAGGGATCAAATTAGTGACCGAGTATCCGAAACCGACGAGCATGTATGCGTAGATGAAGCGAAGTATCGCGCTAAATAGAAGTCCTTAATCTCTGCCTACCTGTCCATAACCATTATATATTTGTTACGGGCCGTGAGCGCATATTTATTAAGTTGCTAATTTATCTAAATTGAAACCAAATTCAATACTTTAAATCTCAAATCTAAAGCGTACCCACAATTCATTAGGGTGGACAGAAAATAGAGTCCCGATGAAAGCGCCATTTTTATAGAGGTCACAATTAAGAAATATGAGCGTCAGCGTGTCGAATCCGTAGATGTAATTGATACAAATGCTTTGACAACAATTAAACTGAATAGGGGATTGAATGCGCAGGAAAAAATAACAATTGGTCCTTAGTTTGGACCACTCCAACTCTACTATATATATTGTAAAAGAATTTAATTTTTTCTTTTAAAATTACATTTGGATAAATATCAAAATTACATTCTAATATTAGAAGGTTTCCTTTGAGAATACAAAATGCCTTATAACCTTACAAAGTACGGTAGAATTAAAAAAAAAATATTTTATGTTGTATTGTTTTTATATATCAAATTGGAGAATATTTCTTTATTTTCGTTTCGGTCTAATTCAAAAGTGTACATCGAATATAACCATTTTTCGGGAGGAAGACGCATGTTATGTCGTTAGACTTCGTTTTCGAATAATATGTGTATATTATAAAAATCAAGATAGCAAACGCTAACGTAATAAAGGTATTCCACAAAGAAAATATTTATTGGCCTTAGGCATTCGACAAGGGCTTTCCGTGATGACCCGACAACAATGTCGCCTTTCAACCCAAAAATTAATAGGTGTTCGCCATTCGTCGAGTCGTCGAACAATCAGCGCTGGCGTCGACCAATCTTTGTCCCCGGTACAATATTAAATTAATGTAATAATAAAGTTTAATTTCGCACCTGTCAGTCTGTCAGTGCTTTGACAACGGGGAACGTTTCCATTTCCGAAAATATTTTGTACCGGAGACGAAGACGGGCTTTTTGAAGTCCAAATTGATTTTGCGTTGTGTTATTAATGACGGAATTAACTCTACGACCTACTTGTGTTGTTCCGACATCCGCACTGTTACGATATTTAAACGACTGTACCTGAAACAGAAAACGTATGAGTTATTAAAAAAATGTATTGACTACACCGTGAAAATACGGTACTACAAAGAATTTTG
>JWHW01030981.1:98299-124165 GCA_000931545.1 Papilio glaucus | reverse complement strand
ATGATTACGGATCAAGAAGACATTTACTTAGTAGTATTTACTTTTATAATTATGGTTAGTGTTGTTATCTATCATAACAACACTAACCATAATTATAAAATATTATGTAGTAATAGTGGGTTTTAGCTAGCGCGCCAATCTCCTCATCTCATTAGTCGAATTACGATATTGGCGAATGTCGCTTTTAAGCACAAAATGTCAAAAAAATTTGGACAGTGAGGCCTGACTACGAGTACTAGAAATATAATAATAGGTGCTGCGGTGGTATTCGGGCGGATTCCCATTCAGCAGATATTATATATAGACATTGTCCATTAGGACGATTTTAAAACGAAACATAAAGATTATCATAAAATAAATTAAAAGATCAAACAAAAAAGACAATACACATAACTATAAATTGGTTTTTAATCTATGACGAGTAGGGTGACCACTACTGGGATTCATTATAAGTGGATTTTATTTCTATTTGTTTCATTACCGATAACATTACGGTGGCATTATATAGCTTTTAACAGGAACCCGGTATCAGTGAGCCCTTAAAATTGTTTATGCATATTAATTTAATTATTTAACTTGCTGTGATACGCGTTCCAGTAGACTACATTTTAGTTTTTTAATAAGATAACTTTTTATGAAGCTATAAATTTCATAATAAAATTGATAAAGTTCAAATCTTCAGGTTTCTTTTATAAATTAAAGCTATGAACTGTAAGCACATTATTTTCATCAAGGCAATGTTAACTTACAATAAGGCAGTCGCTTGCTAGTTTGCCTCTTCTCTCATTTTTTTTATGGAAGAGGGTGGCAAACGTGCATGCGGATCAACTGTTGTTAAGTGAGCGCTACCCATAGACATTCGCAACAAGCAAATGAGTTGAAGATGCGTTGCCTACCTTTATTTAGTTATAGGATATTTCCTTTTCCCCGTTAACCTCCTCCCCGTCTAATCCTCTACCCATTCCCATCCTAATGATGAAAGGGTGGGAAGGGGAAGAGGACTGTAATTAGGCCTCCGGCACCTCACTGATCAAACGAAACCCAGAGTACTTCTACTTCACGCCTGTTTTCTGTGAGGTCGTGGAAGTTCACCGGTCGAGCCGGCCCATTCGTGTAACACATGTTGTTGTTGCGGGCACTACCACTGTTAACTTTAAATCTAATGTGAATAGAAACAATAAGAACCATCGATAATATATAACTAACTAATATATAATTTTATATAATTGGTTATCCGTCTCGGGGTTGACAGCACTCATACAGCAGTAGAGTCTATTTCACTCTTTAATAGGTATTATGAAACAAAGGAATATATCATACAGATTTAATACGTTTTATGTTATTATAAATATTTGTATAACTAAATTATTAAAAATTAATGATTAAGAATTTGACATTATGAACTGTAGATAATATTAAAGATATGTGACACACGGGATTCACGAAGGTTTATTGTTTAATTCGTTAATAAAGAGGTGTGGCGTTTTAGGAATCGTTGGCTCGACAAATAATGGTCACCCCAATGTAATTTTGATTGGATTGGAAACACAAAGGCCGCTGAGCAGTGTGATTGTAAGGCAAACCCGTTTCGTTCTAATTAGGCAGCGCTTGTATTGCTTTTACCGGCGTCGCTGAATGCCATTTCTAAGTTCATAAATTGCCTTAATGAGCAATGAATTCTTATTTACAACGGATTATGATCGCTGTATCGGCTTACGAGAGAATTGAACCATTCTGTTTTAATTTTTCTTCTTAAGTTGTCTATTGCCATTAAAATAAAGGAAACACACGGCCTAGACTCAATGGGGTAGACAGATATTACACCTTTCAACACTACTACACTACACTACCTTCAACTACACTTCCAAGATTAAATCAATTCGTGATCATTAATCTCTTTGAATTTTTGGTGAGGACTTACTATGAAGGGGATCAAGTCCCAATTCACCGTATTGGGTGGTATCCCAGCGTGGATTTTTTAACAAAATGTATACTAACACATGCGGCTGTTCTTGCCACTGTTACTCCGAGTTTTCTATTCACACCATCTTTATAAACGACCTTTAAGAAATAATATACCGTAATTTTTTTAAAGACAGCAACACAGCAACCGCTCTAGATTTTAAAGTAATCTGCCCAATAGTCACATAATACTATACATATTGTCTGTAGATTGTCACCGTGTTCGTAACCAATATTTCACATACCTAATCTAAAACTAATCACAATATAAATCGACGTAGTCAATAATTCAATTGGTGTTTTAATAAAACCGGCGATTGTAAAATCAATTATACTTTTATACCGTACACGACAATACTTCGATTTATCGCAAATAACCGGCAATATCGATAAAGACTCGCGAGTCATAAAGTGGGAATTAAATCGATATACGCGGGCTATTAAATCTTGAATACGTAACTAAGTGAAGTTAGCATGGTGGCATATAAGTGGTATCATTTGAAGATGTGACGGTATGAAGAGCCGCTTATTCTCCCGCCGTTATCTTTATTGCCACGCGCTAAAAGTTTTTATTGAGCCAAATAAAATTCGATTTGCATCCTAATCGATAATACGTTGATATTATAATATTCCAAGACCATATCCTTAAAGAGGAATTCATAAAGGGGGAAAACTCGCCTCAGAGGTAAAACCAATTTAAGTTTCTAGCGAGTACCCGTAGCGGTCAAGCCGTGTTACTTCTAAACAAAGGAGAACCCCGCGAGGTTAGAGCGGGGTGGGATAAACAAACATTGACAAAAATAGTAAATACAAAGTTTTACTATAAACCCTTCATCGTCAATCATCAACTAAAAGATATTCTCTGTGTGTACGAGGTACTAAGGATCACCACAAAAATCCGTCATCAAGTGGACTACCGAAAGCATTACCAGATTATCCGTCCTTAGCGTACCTGGCTGAGCTGCATCATAGAGGCCGCCATTCTAAAATCTTTTGGCCACATCGTTCATTTATCCTTTCTACATGCAATGTACTCCGCGTTCCGTACAGGAGTACAGCTACAGGAGTTGCTAATATAGTTTAGTCATCCTAATCAACTATACTGTTCCGTATAAACAATAAAAGCCTTACAGATGTATTAAGCATAGTTTGTGATTGCATTTTCTTATTCCGCAAAACCCAGTAAATAAGAAAGCACCATTAAGGATTAATACTCCTCTAATTACACATAACATAAGTTTTATTTAAGGCTTCTGTTGTGCGTCTTATCCACACTATTCACGAAATTAAATAGATATAATCCGACCGAATAAAATCCTATTAGTTTTGCCTTTATTAATGTAGTCGCCCACACGATTGTTGATGTTGTTAGAGAGTTCCTTTGTGATTCTTATTTATTTAATTAAAATAATACAGTATGAGTTCTAAGCCGATGCATTAACGACTTATAACATTATGTGATTACCATTCTACTACGTCATTACATGAAATAACAATTACATAAAATAAAGACTCTTCGGGACTGTTATTCATGTTGTTTATGTCACGAAAGTGCGGTAACAGTATTGATAGGGGTCGTCCTAGGCGAAATTACATCGACCAGATTGGTGACATTCTAAAGAAAGGCGGTATTCAGACTACCCATAACCGACGAGTATGTATGCGTCGATGTAAGAATGTAGAAAGAGCGAGAGTGGTGCGCCAGGATCGCGATTTCTAGCTAACCGTCTTGGTGAGCGATTAATTAAGTCACGGACTCACATTTAAAATCTATGTACTTTCAAAGTTAATCAATTCAAACAAAAAAACATATTTATCATATCAGTAGACAACATTCAGTACATTCTAACGGCTAGCTGCATTCAAAGATGTTTTGTTTGAATAATATCGTTATTTAATAAGCTGCAGGTTGTATACGTAGTGTATAAAAGAAGTAGCATGTTTAAACGCAAATTTAAAAAAGCATAAACGCCGCTAATGTGTCAACACGTTAACATCAAATAAGTATCCTACATATATGGAATATCTGTGACAATACTACCGGTGCGTTACAGATGACAAATGAAATTCGACGGGCGACCATAAATTGTGACAGCGTATAATAAAAGATTATCTATCCCCGAAATAAATACACGGGGGGAGGACAATAGGTTCTTTATTACGCGAACACTCTATGATCAAAGTTTTGTTTCCCCGATGTGGGACGAGCTTAAAGGGGAGAAGGGAACTGGCGTACTCTGTGAATCACGCGACGGGTCGGTTAACTTGCGAATGAAAAATTTCTTGTGCATTTATTCTTTAATATCGAAAATCATATACCATTGTAAACAAAAAACACAAAAGAATTTTAGTTTACTATCCTTTTTTATAAAATGAAATGAAAAACATTTTATTATCTTGTAGGTAATATGATTAAATATATAAAGAATACATTTTGACTGGGACAGAGCTATAGTTAAATTTTAGAACGTGCATGATTCTGAATACTGTCCTGAGGGAACAATGGAGTCGACAGACGTATTGAAATACTTGCAAAATATTAAAATGCAAAATTTCATTGTGTGTTTATTTGTCATTCAAAGACAGTGACGAAGGTTTTCATTTTCAACATTCGAATGTTGAACTACCTACATTTATAACATATAAAATATTCACGAACTCTTCATTTCTCTATGCAAAATATGCTGCAGAAATTGTAAGTAATTAAAAATTTAACTTACAATCTAAAATCAATTTAACTACAAAACAAATAACATATAGATTTTTATCAAAATAGCAAAAAAAAATTACAATGGACTATAGTGTTACTATAGTGCAAAACATATTATCATCGTTGTTTGGAATCAATTGGAATAACGAAAGAAAATATTACTACATATTGACACTATTCCTATTTCTATAAATTACCTAACCATAATTAACATTAACATTTTATCATTACAGCTAGCGTTGAGTAAAAAAACCTTAGGACTTTTATTTTAAGAGCAATACATGCTTGAGCGATATATCTTCTGGACCTATAATTCTGGCCAGTGACAATTTATAGCAGTGATGATAAAAGCATTCGCAAATAGTATACGATCTCGTGTGGAACGCTGCGAGCGCATTACGGCGCGTGTTAGGCCCCACCCGCTCGATAAAGCATTTTATTTCGATTGTAAACCCGAGGGGCGATTATGAGTGGTGTCGCGTGCCGTTACCGAACCTCGGCGCTGTTAAAACCTCCTCGGTGGTTCTATTTCAAATGTGAAGTTCTTTAGTCGTTTTTTCTTTCGATTTTCGAACGCGAAGTTATTTTCGTATGGCCTTGAAGTCAATTTCTAGCGACAAATGAATTATGTAGCGTTTCACGTAAGGATTTGTAACGGTGTTCTGAAAACGAAAATGTTTGTTTTCGGGTTAATCTTATTTTTACTTAGATGACTTCGAATGTTCTGTGAAATATATTACGAAAATTACCTATTATTCAAATTTCTATTCTTCTTCCTACATCAACTGATCAAATAAACATTGAAAAATACTAAATAACATAACCCAATAAGACATTTTTGCTTTACTAGTAACAATTGTAGAAATACTAAAGTAAATATCAAGCACAATAAAAAATGAATTATAATCTTCAGTGCCTTACGACATCCACGGTTATTAAAATAATTAATATACCGTACGGGCGATGCGATGGCGTTAGGGTGAGCGGGCAAAGTATGGGGCTTGTCGTAAAAAATATAATATTAACGAGATATATGAACAGATAGATTATCGGATTTGACGATATTGACGTTTACGTACGGGTGACTACGCCTTAATGCCCAACGAAATCTTTTACGAGAGATTTATGAGGGCCGTATTGTGTATACCGATCTTTTGTTGATGACTCTTCGCTCGCGAACGACGAGTGGATTATAAGATTATTGAATTATTCGCTAAATTAAAGCGCGCACGCGAAATTGAGTGCGTCTCGTCCTTAATTAAAGCAGCATGTCTCTTCTTACGTTGTGTTCTTTGACAATACTTTTTTTATTGTACTTTTATTTTATTTGTGCTTGTGTTTTGTTTACTTTTGATACAAATAAGATCAACGAACTTGAAGCATACTAGTTAGATTACGTAGCTGTCACGACGCAGGGCCTAACTTTGATTTGTGAGTGAAGAAATGTGTGACATTTAAGAAAAAGACTAATAGTTGTAACGAGTCTGATCACTTCTCGGTGTTTTCCATTTCATGTATTGTATCACAATATAAGCTATGGATAATTTTTGGCTAAGAGTTTGGGTAGATGTCTTGATTTAACACACAAACGCATATAATGTTCCACAGTATTTGTTTCACTTCCCGCGTCAGAAAGAAATATTACGAGCGACGTCCGAAGCTCAAAAGCGGCTCAGCGACCATTCAGCACGAAGCGTACACCCTAAGCACCACTCGGCGTTTCCTCTTAACACGAAATTGCAACATTCACCCAGATTTTAAAGGCTTTTAATAAATAAAATTAGCTCATTAGTGCGAGCACTCTGTGGAGCTACCGACCGTCTTAATTACAAAAACATCTAAGATTTAATTAAAATTATTTCGTGTATTTACGAAAATTTTAAACTAAAAGTTTGTAATCTTACAAGCGTATTCTGCAAACGATCCTGGTAGTATCTGATCACCGCCTCAATGTCTGCTCAATGATGACTAACAAGATCAATGGGAGCTTAAAAGAAGCCCTTCAAGAAGTGTCAGGGGAATTTATAAAGAAGATAAAAGAAGGAAATGTAGCTTACGACCTCTCACTCGTCAGACTAAACGAAGATATATAAATAAATCTACTTCGAGCCCGTTTTCTGTAAGGTCATGGCACTTTCGGATCGTCCCAGACCAGGTGCAACAGCTACTGATGCTGGCTCAACTACTATTGTTGTATCGTTGAATTGACTTGTTAGCCACGCTGGATCTCTCACGAGAAGGACGGACGATCTGGTCAAAGTTGTAGGTGTCCGTTGGTTTAGTAACCAATCCTTGGGGTAGACCTATGTTTTGGTCAATTTCGATATCTTTCAGGTAATTATCATTATTTACTGAAGTTAGTACTTTTAATATTACATTTAACTGATATATTGAATTTTTGCAGATTATATTTAACAAATAATAACAATAACTGTAGCACAATTGGTTATATAATGGCGGGCCATTTGCCATACTTTTGCACTTTCATTGTGCTCAGTCCGTAAGCACTTACTCCTTCACAATGGCCGTAATACAATTGAACGTCATATAACCTAGAGAATAGATTCAAACATATACCCGGTTTCCAAAGTTCTATAAAATTATTGCGAATAGGTTTCAGGTACGCTTGAAATGTAAGATACTCGGTAAAGTAAGTTGACGAATTGACCTTGATCTCATTGGCTTGTATGCGCTGATTTCCTGAATGTAGTCCTAAATTTGTTACAAAACATTGCCAATGTGTAGGCTCTTTTATATAGTAACAATATTTCAAATCACAATACAAAAATCTGGTGTCTACTTTCAAATCTTTTCAACCAAAAACAGATTTGGTGTCATATAGTTTTGATACGTCCTTCTAGTATAAGGGTCTATATGGAGAGCAGTGGTTCATACGTTCTCTGTGTCTCCCGACCTAGTTAATTACCTCATTGTATGACACGGTATGTAGGGTAACCAGGTATGGCAATCAAATCTAGACGGGATCAATGGGGAGCCATTGTTCGCCACAAAGATCGGACCCCTGCATCCTCATCTAACTGACTCCCGCAACTTTGACCAGATCGTCGGTCCATTTTGTGGGAGGCCTACCTCGGCTGCGTCGAACTGTACATGGCCGCAATTCCAGGCTTTACGGCTCCATGAGCCATCACTTGTGCGAGCAATTTATTTTCGTTTTCATTGCCACACAAGCTTTGCAATTCTATAGCTAGTGCCTGTATTTTCGGTTTAATATTTCCAGCGAGGAAAAATCGAAATGAATTTACAATGTAACGTCGGCAGCGGGCTGGGCTAATTACAGATTTTATTTATTGACGTGTCAAATTGTTACGCCGCTAAACTGTTGCACTTGCCGAGGTCGCTTTGCGTGTCTTGATTCGTTACTTTTTTGAAAACAAACTGTGCAAGAATTCGCAGCTCAATAAAAAAAAGTAAGTTTGTAAGTTTTTTACTAATACTTTAGACAATTAATAAAGATAAGGGAATAAAAAAATTGAATGCTTTTTTTTTACAATTCTTTTGTAAGAGCATAACAAATAAAAATAATATAAAATTAACAAAGACATTTAATACGTAGATCTTAGAGGCCTTAGTTGAAATTATGAATAATATATATTATTATTGTCCGATCATCAAACAAATATGTAAGTACCACATTTTCGTCTTCAACGCCACTCTTAGCAATATTGCTTTCCCGTACCACGTATATTCCTTAATACATTGCCATGGATGGTAATCGAGCAGTAGGTTATAAGGTTTTATAAAATTCTGAACATTTGTTAGATAAATTATATAAATAAATCACTGTATAATGTAAAGTACTTCAAGACCGTCATGACATAACATAGGACTCATCTAACAAAGCTCCAGCAGTAATAAAAGACGTGCTAGGTCAATTTACACGATGTATTTAGTTAAACAAAGGACCGGAGCACATCCATGCAGTATGCACCAACTATGACCCATTTTGCGGGGCCACATGCCAGAGCGAGTTAGACAATGCGATCCCATTATTACACGCGTTTTGTATTTGTCATGGACCAGTGTTTGTACATATTTTAACAAAATATTCCCATAAACATGATGAATAAGAACTTGGACGTAAGAATTTTACAATTCTCATTACGTCACGAAGTTTTTTTTATTAAAAATTGTTTTTTGTAATATCAACTGGTCGAAAAAACAAAATCTTAACAAAAACAATAACATACACAAACAACTGGCAACAAAGACTACGCAAGACGTCTGACAACCAATAAAAAAAAAGAAATAAAGTTGACATGTAAGCCGACGAAGCACGTCTACAATAGATTGGCGCGTCAATGCAACACAGCCAGTACTAACGCATCGGTCACGTATGCTGCGATATCGCGCAGCCGTTGCGAATAACTGTTTCAACTTGCTGCCTGCCGTATTTATAAAACAGGCATGCGCGTAGATATACTAATATTTACATACCGTGTAGCGTATGTTAAGTAGGTGATATTAAAACGAAAAACAAGCAAGTGCAGACCGAAAAACTCGAACACTAAGTCAAATGGTAATTAACAATAAGGTAAGGAATTACAATTTTCTTATTTATTAGATGTCATATTTGTGTTTCATGTTATTTTAAATGCTTAGGTAGTTGAAAAAGAATTCAACTGACTGAGATAATGGACTTTATATCTATAGATTTGGATTTTGTTATACAGATTTTTAATGTGTTGCATACAAAAATCAAAACCATAATAAATGTTTATGATATCATCAACACTAAGGATGAATATAAAATGTTAAAGAGTGAACATGAAAAATAAAATGATCATTAAACAAAGGACTCTTGAAAGGACAACGTCGAAATTTGAAAGGAAAAGATAATAACAATAGTTTAATTTGACCTTGAATTGAAAACGTGACCTAAAATGGTATACAAAGAATTTAAAAATTTAAATGCCAAGAGTCTTTTAAAAAATAAAACAATGGGTTAAATAAATCAAAACTTATAACATCGATCAATTGTAATCAAACATCACTAAATAAAGGTCGACATTTCGATAAAACCTATTAATCACGGCATCCCACTCTCTATGGAAAAGGAACGCGTGTTAGAGAAATTTAAAAGAAGTTTCCGTCGCCTAGATATTAGTAACAGCTACTGAATGGAAATAGCGATAAAAATATTGCGTGAGTTAAGTCATCACTTGGACGGCTGACACGCGAATACAAAAGGCTTCTTTTACAACTTTTACTTTCCACAAAAATATTTTAGAAAAATATCTATAACTTCATACTAATATTATAAAGAGTAAATATTATATTGTTTGTTTGTTCTCAATAAACTTTATACTACTGAATTTTTATAATTCGTAATTGCTACTATTTATGAACAATTATTTGCTAAATGAAATTACAAATTTAGCTAACATAATTCATAACATCAAAACAACTAACTTCAAAATATAGAAGAATATTTAATGTTATTTTTTATTTACCTACAGACATTATGAAGTTAAAGTTCTTTACTACAGGTTGAATTTGTGCCTCTTAGATAGTAAACGAATTATTTAGCATAACTTATCACGTTGCTTTCGGACAAAATACTATTTTAACTTGAATTGTGAGATAAATTCGATTGATATACTATTTTGATCTTTGGTTAGTAAAATATTTAATGATAACTATTTAAATTCAAACTGAAATTAGCATAGACGTGTTTTCATTTATGTTGTATATATATTACATTCTTACGTAACAAAATATCAATAATAAAAGCATACGAAGGGTCAAATAAACTAGGATTATGGCTCCGGCACATCACTCTTAAAACTTATCTGTTTTTCACCGGTCCAGGAAGCCCATTCGCGACATTGCCTAGATGTTGATGTTGCGGGCTCTACCAGTGTCATTTTACTTTCATATACTACATGTAAATAAATCTTCATGCTACTGGTCGAGATTTAAAATGTACCCATGTTTGCTCTTTGGAGAAAAAATATAAATGTACTAAGATAGAAAGTAGGAAAGACCTAGCATTTTTCACCGCAATCGAATAGTTGATTATCTTTATTGCAAGACCATTACAAAAACGCGGCACTCTATAATATTTAACTTTTACATGGCTCAAAGGACCAACTTAAAAACTTACAAGTTTCAATGCGCGACGCTGCCAGTTCTGCAATAAACTTTACTTTGCTGCTGTTGTTAACTCTTTGGTCGCATGTTATAGCATGAACCAGTTGAGACGTGTTGATTGCTGCTTCAGAACGTTGGAGATATTTTTGATCACATACCTGGAAACAAACAAGTTCAGTTAGCAGTGATCATACATACAAATGTAATATTTAAACTTTATTAATTATATAAAATCTAGATATAATTTAGATAAATAAATAGGATAGCCCCTGTTTGGTCTTTAAAGATTCTAGATAACAGTGTATTCTCATTTACGAACGACTTTAAGAGTTAAGACCAAAATATTTATTTTGTAAATTAAGGTCTTTTCTTATTTTGTAAATCGTCATAAATGTGTATGTAATTAAAATTACATGTTAGCAGACTAATTTCGTCTATTAAAGATAAATTAAAGGAAAAAATAAAATGTTAAGAATTGGAGTATGGTTTTAAAATAATTGAACATGAGGCAGTGAAGAAATAAATTAACATCGCCGACCCTAGACCGGAATCTTATAGCGGATTTGTAGGCGTACATGGTCTTGGCGGCTTGATTTTATCTCGAGATGGTATCGGACGCAGTAACGCAGAGCGGGCACGAAGAACAAATGCAATGTTGCAAAGCGACATTATCTGCAATGCAAAAGCAATAAACGGAAGAGATTTTAAAGGATAGAACCTATTGGTAGTTTTCTTAACCAAGCGTTTATTTTATTAAGGGGATAAAACTTTTTTTTTTTAGATTTAAGTAGCTTTGTGCACAATATTTACTAAGCCAATATGAGTAAAATGTGATCTATTCAAAGTTTTAGAAAATATATAAATAGAATGATTTAAAAAAATTAACGTATGCATATAATCGTACCAAAGATCTATACAGATATACCTGTTGAAATTTCTAGATATAATATACAGATTTTTTGAACACACGCATCGATCAGACAAGATCATTTTAAAATACAAGGAAACACAAAGGTTTTGCGACGTCTAGTCTGCCCCGGTCCGGGACATCCCCGGACTACGCTTTTAGTTATTAAATGCCATCTGAATAATTCATAACATGACGGTAGATCGAAATAACTTGGCAAATTTTATAACACGACTCACTTCAACAAACTGTAAACTCTATTTCGGGATCAAAAAGTCTCATTCGTTGCAGGAAAATTGCAAGGATATATCCTCGTCTCCTTGCGTTCTAGTTTTGTAAATTAAAGAATTTAAATGCTAAAGAGCACCTATGTCAACAAAGTTTTAATACAATGGAATTTACTTGTTCCGTAATATATTTATGAATCTAAAGTGCACTTTTGACTGAATCACACTTGGTATAAAGTCTTACACACAACATTTTGTGCATGTAGTGTTCAAAACTTGTTAAATTTGGGATCTTAAAAGTTAGGTAATTTTGAAGTCCTTTGGATAACTATTGCTATGTCGTATCTCGTTTGGGTTAAAAGACGTAATGGCATATTTATTTCTTTAAAGAATAAAACATCTTGGATCTTGGAACAACCAAAAATATTGTATATACCCATTAGTAACTCAATAGACATTACAAAACCAATTTTCCTAACGCAGCCTTGCAACGCATGCAGGAGTTGGTTATAACATAGAGACTAAAATAATAGTGGAAGGCGAGCAATTAAAGCTAAGTAGCGCAACAGGTAAAGTCGCACTAATGTATAAGTAAAGTATTAAGAGCCCGGCGCGCTCCGCAACTTTATTGTCAAAGAAGTTTACTGCGACCCAGTTTTTCCTGCTTTAGATTTATATTTTTTAATGAAAGCGGGTGCGGTGCAAGCCTAGCCGTTAAGATATACCGTCTACTTTTTACCATTAATATTTGTTGCCTACATCGGTTAAACTTCTGTTTGTATATCTATTGTTACATGCTGAACAGGAGCATTTTTTTGGCGGGAACGTATGTATTTATGTCCGCTCCATTGGGACGTGTAGCCTCATCGGCTTGTCCGTTTTTGAAGATTGAGATATAACTCTATTCTTATTCTTCTACGGAATGTTACAGTCAGTCGGGCTTTTTTTTTAATTAACTACTACTTGTTTATAGTAATGTCACATCATACTCGTAGATGTATACTTATTTGATATCTAATCAAATATTGGCCAACAATTTGCTTTAAACAACTATGATTTTGAAGGGATGGATTTAAAAAAGAAACTTCCTTTTTCCTGTCTTTCCCCTTCTCTGTCCATTAAACGTAGGCAACGCGCATGCGACTTATTTGCTAGTTGCGGATGTTTATGGGTAGCGGTCACTTGCCATCATCTCTCATATAAAAGAGTATACTTGTTTAGCCGTGTGCCTACAGCATATTTTTTTATTCAATTTTAAGAGAAGAGCGACTTTATTCTTTTTCTTTTGTTTACGTGGCGTTATATCCTGATAACCGACATCTTTCAGCTTCACGAATAGATTGCATTCCACTATCGTTGTATAAGAATAAAGTAGATATATCTCATGAATGTTTTAAGAATCCCGACAACATAATTCTTTGTTCCCCTGGAAGTGTCACGAAGAACCCAAGAGTAATTAAGCTTAAACGCCATAATTCAAATGAAGTTAGAAAAGATTCCGGCCAAAGAATTAAGGACAAAGGCCCTTTCGGCCGGTTTACATAATAAAACAATGAGATAGGGTGGTTTGTGGGGGTTGCTGGAGGGGTGGCGATCTTCCGCCCGGCCACAACACTTTCGCTATAATACGTTATTTGACGTGAATAATGTGAATTATTCGCGTTAAAGCGACTCTAACCGCGAAATTTTAATAATGAATTAAAACATCCTTTCAAAATGTAAATTTTTAATTAGGACGGCGATGCCGCCTCCCTCAGGCGGCGGTATCGGGCCCGTTTGTATTTACTGTCATTTCGTAATATATTTACTGAGCTCATTTTTAAATGTTTTTCACGGGACAGTTTCAATAATTTCACTTGGTAAGTATTAAGTATACGTGCATTTGAATAACATTTGGCAACCAAGCTTATGTTGCTTACCAATGGTTCCTATCATAAGGCATAATACCTGTAACAGTAGTATTAGTTACTAATAATAATAGTAGTAGTAGTAGACGCCGCCTTTGTACACACACAATCTTCCTGGAAATAAGTTTAATTATCATACTAACTATTGTTATCGTCTTCAATAACTTTGGATAGATATTCTGTTTATATTCAAACATTTCTAGGGTTAACCGGGAACCCTAGAAATGTTTGAATATAAACAGAATATTCTATAGCTAATATATCTCACTTTCTACTTAGGTACATTTGAAATTATCTGTATCTAAATTAAAATCATTTTAAAGCACTTCCTAAATTTAAATAAGCTCAACAATTGATGTTTCTGCTACCGAATTAAGTAATTTAGAAAATGGTCTGCTTGTTAAATGAGGCCAATTATAGAATTATCAACCGAGCGTTGCCAACCTAATCTCCTGTGAGAACTACCGAAGCTTGTATAGGAAACAAGTTGAATGGGCGGAAGAAACAATTGCATAAATTATACCGCTCTATTACAATCGTACGTTTCAATCGTAAGTAATCATTTTGTTTTAAAAAAGTTATTATGGTATTAAATTGTTTACGGTTGTTTGTTATACTGTTGATGTTAGATAAAATAAAACTCATCTAACGTAAATGGAATAGGTAAAATTAGCAATGGTTGTACTTTACGTTCACTAATTATATGATATTATACTTAATAGGTTACATAATTATAGGGTTAAAACAAATACCAACAATTACAAATATAAATTACAAAGCTGATGTTTAAGTGTAGAATAGAGAATAATTTCGTATAAATTGATATTCATAATCGAAAACCCTGAACGCATAAATCATAATAGATGCAAACTTCGGTAAGATTACTGACAATAAATTTATAAGGCCTAATGACGAAAATGTGTCAACAAACAAAGGTCCTTTGAAAGCAAACAACTTTTAAAAGCAAATTGAAAGAGTCTCGACATCCCTTTGTCTCCGCAAAGCTGCAGAAAATCGATTCCCCATCATTTAATAATATTTCTATAAGAAAATTACCCTTTACTCATTCAAGGCAAGGTTTTAAGTCCTTTGTTCTTCAAAAGGGACAACACTGGAACTCGCGAAAGTTTTCGTAATTAAATTTTTACATCCCCTTCTCGGTCTCTGATTTATTTAATGGGACGAAATATTCTTTTCCACATTTTTGCGACACAAATCGCTGTTGAATTATAATAGAATGGGGTAATTAATGTAAGTAGACTATTAGAAATCAATTATGAGAAAATTTGTTTCAATGATTCACCATTGCTTCCGAATTATAAAACTGATGATTCTATTAATTTACTAAGTTTTTCAAACAATGCTCAGTGACTGTATAGGCCTCTAAACGGCAAATAGTTTTGAAATGTTTATCTTTAAAGCGCTTTTAATGTTCCTATAACGAGTTTGATTTATCAAACAAAGACAATATATTCAGTTTGTTGGAAAACTTCAAAGTCCATTTTTTTACGTATATAAGGAGGTACTCACCGTCAGTACTATTTGTAAAACTTCCCGACCGTCCCCGTTGGCGACTTTCTTAAATATTGCAGATTTATGTTAAACGGTGGCGTGGTGGCCGGTTTCTTTATAGCAGCATAAAAAGTTAATTTAAATTAACTCTTGGTGTAACTCCGGCTCACTTTTACCCTTCCTAAGAAAATTATTGTGCCTTTAATAGCTTACATGAACAATAACAATTCAAGTTAGAAGGATTTATGTTGAAGGTTAATTAATAAGTACTAAGCAATGCATTTTAACTATGTTGCAATATTAAAATAAATGTTAACAAAATTATAATCTTTCAAGCAATTTATTTCTAGTACATTAGTACAGAGGGAACTATGTTACTGTTAGTAATGTAATATTGTAAGTTTATAGAAAACCTGCCATAAATAAAGATTTTTTATTAAAATCTAGATTTTCGGGAACAATGTGTTTGACTTTAATAAGATATAAACTGGTACGTTGCATTAGATCCAGCAATTTAAATATCCACATCACTTTCAAAGGTTTTAACAATGATGTCTTATCATAGCAACTATACATTTTCAGGAGAATAGTAACTAGTGCTACTAGATGCTCTCAAGCAATAACCAGTTTATACGTTTATAAGAGTAGTTACACGCTAATACAATAGTTAGGTGTTAGTCAATGTGATCGATCGATTTTCAAGTTTTTTACACAATCAAATATTTTCTCTTCGTAATATTAGCGTATAGAATAGATGAACATTATACCTAGGAATGTAAAAGCAATACAAATAATCAAAATGCTATAATATATATCTAATATATAAAAGTTGAAATCACTTCATTGCAGTAGACCGTAAACAGAAAAATAAATAGTATAGAATATCTAAAACAGCGACATATGAAATGTATATATAGCCTAGCAGTGTCAAAGACCGCTAAGAGACGGTGTAGGAAAGGCCGAAATAAACATTTTTTTTTTTATAAAAGGCTCCATGGATAGAGAGAAAACTCATCGGTATGTACCTAGGAAAACGGAGAATATTAATATTGAAATGAGGACTCAGTGTGCTATTATTTCAAACGCCTTCATTGTGATATCGTATACGATATTTTTCGTACATTTTTTGTTTGTTTAACGTTTGTTTTTTTATATTGCACTGTTACATGTTGTTTTATATTTATTTTCCACAATGCGATGGATTTTGTGCTGTATTTTATATTGCAGGTACATTTGTCTCCACCTAGTTATTTTAGCCCTTCGTACGGTCACTCAGTATTTGTTTAAAAGATTGTAATCTTTTGAAACTCCTTTTTAAAGCTCAAAATAACTGTCGTTATTGACACCCTTCGGTTATTGAGAGATATAAATAACAAAACATTTTGATTATATACATATACATTAATAGGACAGGACATTTTTGTAATTGACAAAGTATGAAAATTATCCAAGTTGTAAGGATTTAATGGAAATATTAAAAAATAAAAAAAAATACTAAAAAATGTTATACAAAAATAGGAAACGCTGCATTAATGTTTCGTTTACCTTGAACAAAAACCGTACGATACTAATGTCGAATTTAGTCGAGAGATTTTGAGAATAGCCCCCGTGAAGCTTTCCTCCCCACTTGTTAGGGATTAAGGTATCCTTTTGTGGAAAATATTGCAGAATGTGCGTTTAATCTGTACCGGGAGAGGTCCACGCCACGGGTTGGTTTTTTTTCTTCGTTACGAGATTTTTTTTATTTTTATTGAAGATAATCTCGGAGCAATTTCGTCGGCGATTGCTAGGCACCTCTTGTACTTAACGGCGTTGTTACGCTCTGCTATTTGTCCGCTTTACATTGCTTAATAAGAAGATAAATCAAAGTGGTGGAACACTCCAACTTATCCGTAGAGAATTCTCAATGTTTGATGTACATGAAATGTTTCGATACTAATCAAGAGCTTTTGTGTATGTGGCTATACTTTCGGATAATTAAAACCATCTAAAGGGCCTAAATAGATTATACGGGCGAGTGTATGTCACAAACACGAAATCTACCTCCCAACCAAAAAACCCCATATTAACCGTATCCAATTAAATTGTATAGATATATCGTACGCTCGATCCTGTTGCTGAGAATGAATAATTAAAAGTTTAAAATTTTTACAAACACGTAAGATCGACTACATAAAGTATCTATTTGTATTTAAATTTGCAACTAGATGGCGATGTTCTCAATAAAAAAATAAGATTACTTTACACTAAAACAAAGTTAAGAAAAATGTATTGTCTTGGTTCCTTACACAAACTGAGACTACTAACTACTAATCGGACAAGTTTGTGAAAATTATAACGAAAGATTCTGTGGTATACGAACATACAAACAAAGATAACAAAAGCGTGCTAAAATCATAATCAGTAAATAATCCCTCTTGCTGATTTATACACGTAATTTGTTTTCATTGATAATTTTGTATTAAAAATGTAAGACGGCGAGTAAAACACAAATGTTTATTGACAAAACAAACCGACCTAATAAGAATGAACATTAGGGTAAGAATGAAGGGAATGCGGCATAAAAGCGTTGAAAACATTGACATAAAATCGACTCAGATCTTCGTATAAAATTAATCCGTACAATTCTATCATCGTAATTCAGAAATGACATAAAACTGTGAGCTCGTTACGCGTTTGCATGGAAGCGAACGTCTTTACGGCGAATTCAAGTTTTTATTGTGTTTTGATTTGTTTTTCGTCGTTTTTATTGTGAATGTAAAATATTTATACACGACAAACGTCTGTTTTGTTCATTTGCCTACTAAGATTTGGCGTATGTATTAAAATTTATGCTTGTTATTTCGAGCGCTGTGGAAATGAAAATAAAGTGAAAATTGTATCGAATTGTATTGTATTAAATTCAATGTTTAACATATGTGTATTTGCAATATTAGTAACAATCGCCGCAAATTTTACACATGATAATTATTGATTCAGTATATTGTTATACACTTAATGAAATTATACAAATTAATAAAAATAGTTTAGTAATCTGTGCACTGTACGAAAGAAATATGAAATCTGTTCTTAAACATTGAACAACAACTCCATTCCAGTTTGCAAAAGACAAAATAAACAAATATGTCAGTGTCCAAGTTTGGAAAACAATAATAATTCTACTTGAACTTTATTTCGAGAATAAAATCCGAAACTAAAGCCCATAGCCCGAAGACATTTTCGCTGTTATATTTCACCTGCGGGTTCGCGCTGCACATCCGGGAAATGCCGCAGCGAATTTAGTCGACGGAGGTGTCATTTTCAACAATAAATTCCATCAGAAATTTATTTTTGTTTTCTATTATTTTACGGTTTCCCAGAATAAATATAAGCTTTCCCTACTCTTATTTTCCGAACTACACATAGCATTAATAGTTATAGTATAAAGAAAGTGGACTTTTTAGCTTAATAGATTGGCGACAGACTACTAACTGACAGCCTCAAATTTCATCAGTAACATGTCGTTTCTTTTGTTTTTATATTTCAGGTGACTTATAACTTAAACAATAAGTTATAAGACGCCTGAAATATATGGTAACCTTTTTTATATAGTCACGAGAAAGAACAGAATTAAGAATAGAGGTAGAGAATAACTACATCGACTCTCACGGCTTAACAAAGAATCATCCAGCATTTTAGGCACACAGTACTCGAAATAACGAAACCAAGGATGGTCCTTGGTTTCGTTTCGTAGACGAAAGAAGGTTGAAACTAAAGATGTCAACGATTGTAACACGAGATATCAAAATTAGTTAGACAAGATGATCGTCACAAATCAGAAATATCTACAACGTTATGGTACGCCCGGCTTAACAGTTTAGATAAGGCGTATTAATTCGTGTGTAATTTATCTCGAATACCTCCATATCTCACCGCACCAGTCACCTTAATCACTCCCGAACGTCGGGATATGTGCGCTGAGTATGAGGAGTACAATATCCCGAGTTATCGTGCTCCTCATACACAAATATAATGGTGCCATTGAAATATAAATTTCAATCAATTACATTGCAGCAAGTAACTTCGAATCGTTGTAAAGATGTTAATAAAACATATGCATAATTACGACTGCAATTTCTTCAGATAAAATAAATTTATAATTATTAACACAAATGGTTTAGCAATGTTTAAAGTGGTTTATGACTATCTCTAAAAAGTTTATTATTTTACTGTTTCACTCAATATTTTAAATAGTTGTATGAAGGTAAAATGTATAATTGCATCTCCAATACATATCATGGAAAAATCTATATAAGACTATTTAACAAAACAACTCATACAAGAAAACGTAACGCGATATATTTTCTTATATGAAATAGTATCTGACTTAAGTGAACCAATTTATTGTAACTATTATATTAACGGTGATAGGACTGGGCAAGGAAATTGAGGGTTCGAAGCGTAGCGAATGTTATAAAGTATACATATTCTTTATACACATACTTTAGGATCAAAAAATATTTTATTTCACTTTGCAGTACGACACCGTCTATAACGTAATAAGTGGGTGAAATAAATTCAAGAAGTCGCACAAAAGTCGCTTATAAAAAGATATGTAAATCCGTGTATAAGCTATGTACATATAAGGCTGGGGCACACGGGCTGGGGCGCGACTTACACGCGACACCAGCCAAGCTATAGATTCTCGTCTATTGACGCAGCGCCGTCAAGCGTGCCTCTTGCCGAGATAAGAAGGGAATAGGGGTGACACACTTTTATTTACTTTTTGCAGCCTTTTTCAATATTTTAAATCAATTAATTAGAGAACAACACTAAACAGTTTATCGATTCCCGTCTACAAGTTCAATAGACGCATTAAGTAACTTTTATTAAAATTTCAAAAGCGTTTCAATAATGTTGACATGATTAAACACTTTACTGATGCGAAAATATTAAATATACCATTACCATAATCAGTCATAAGATGTCCAGTGTTTGAAATACGCCTTCTGAAAAGATCAGTTCTCTGCTGCGATCGGTTCTGCTGCGGGTCGTATTATTTATGGTTTGAATTCAATGACTAGCATTGCCCTTTCAGTGAACTTGAGCGTTTTTATAAGGCTAATAATGAGGGTCTACAATTACCAAAATAACAATTATACACTTTTAAGAAAAAAAAGCCTTTGATTTTTTTATACACATATCGTAAAGACCTAATAGTCCACTTCATTACTTCGTCGTTGACAAGATGGTTCAAAATGACGTTTCAATAAAATTCTGCACACACCAAAATTGAAATAATAACATATCGATATGCCATGGCGAGTACATTCAAAATTTAGAAACGTGTAATAAAATAAAAGTTCTTAGAAAACGTACAATGGGCATTGTATGTTGATCGTGCCAAACGATTGCAAATTAGAATATCATTTAAATATACACCGCGCACGCGCAGTTTTGTTAAAAAATCCTCAGCTAAAATATTTACTTTGTTAAATCAAGGGAAGTCAATGGTGGTAGGTTATTACTCTGTTACAGTCTATCGTTACCGCAGTGTTTTTAGTGAAGGAGTAATGAGCAATTTGTGTCTGGGTTACAATTCCAAGAACAACGTATTTTGTTTAATAATGGGAAGAACATGATATATAAAGACCAAGAGAGAAAGTAGTGCTGATTATGTATTTATAGTATTGATTTATTACCTACCATATTATCGCAGACTAAAGTTTTACTGACAGTCACGTGAATGTCTCGTCCCTGCATATTATAGCGTCTCTATACTGATATTACAATGCACAGTTAGTGTATAACAAACTTTAATTCATTATTATTAATATCCAAATTACGTTCAACCACGTTTCAACCAGTTCATTTAAAACTCTGTTCTTTATCATTGGGTGACAATTTATTGATTATATTACTGCATTCTACGATGTTTTTGGTCAATTTCTTTCACGCATTGTTTAATATGTAATATGTTATCAGTAATTTAAATTACAATCACAATAACATTGTGACAATAAATCAACCTTTATTCTTAAGACACATTTACAAATAATAAACATAAAAAAATATTTGGAATAAAACTAATTTTATATAAGAAATCATTATAAAAAATCTCCAAAGTGACAACCCTATGCAGCAATCTAGGCAACCGTGCGGGATCCCAGTCGCTGTATAAGCGCAGTGCACACGCTCGTATTTTGAATTTGCTATAGCGCGGCGAAATCATAAGTTGGGATATAGGGCCTCATACATTTATATGAAATTTTGGACGTCCTACTTTGCGTGTGGTGTATTCACGGACTTTAGTTGAGTCTGCCAAGGTGCTGTTCACTCAAAACTTTTGCGTTCTAGTTTTAAACAAGTATGCATACATTACAGACAGAAGTTTTAATGATGAAATAATATGAAGTATTTATTTTCTTTATTCATATGAACAAAAAAAAACTGAAAAGCAAATAAATATGGAGAATGCATTGTCACTTCTATACGTCATTACTAGTAAAAACTATTTCTCCTGATAAGTAACAGATTTTAGACATTGAATTTGGTGGTAAAAGGCCTTTCAGTTATTGAATTAACTGACTTAATAAAGCATACCACCCTACAACGATTTTGTATCCAAAAACTATAGTAGTCTAAACATATACTTTTTATAGCAATTGTATGGATATTTAAACATCAAGCATTAAATATTCATCAAAGTTCGTTTTCATAATTAGAATAACACTCAAACAATTTTAGTTTGAAATTCGAATGCGAATACTAAAAAATCCTCCGTTGAATTATTATAAAAGTTATAGAAAAACGAAAACGAACAACTTCAAACACAGAAAACCTATCAACTGAGCTTTGACTACAGAGTCGGCAAGCGAATCGATTATAAAAATAACAGTCGCTCTGCGAAGGCTTACAGACTTCTCGATGTGTGTAAACATTACCATGGAGTCATTAAAATAATTGTGCTCTTATTAATACAACTGCAATAACCACGATAAACATATCCATACATGCAATTATTTATGGTAGAAGGTGAAAAACGAGCAACCTGACGTTAAGTGACCGCTACACTTAGAGGACGCCTATGGAACAGGCATATGAGTCGCGGATGCGCTGCCTACCTTTAATGGACAGAGGAGGGGGATACACAGGGAATGGACGTTTTCTTTTCCTATCATCCCTTTACCGTCCAATCCTCTTCCCCTTCCCATTCTACCCTTATTATGAAAGGATGAGAAAGGGAGGAGGACCGAAATTGTGCCTCTGGTACCTCACTCATCAGATGAAACGCAGAAAAATACTTCTCCTTCACGTCTATCTTCTGTGGGGTCGTGGTATTTTACCGGTCAAGCCCATTCTTGCAACAGATGTTGGTGCGGGTTGGCGGGCAGTGTAGAACTTATATTACTTACAGATATAGCATTTAAATTAGATACAAAATAGGGTTTTTAAACGAAACTAGAAGTTTAATATTTAAAAAAAATAGACAATTTCCGACTTAGTAAAAAAAGTTACCTTCGTGTAACACAACAACGTTCGTCGTGTTACAATAGTAAGGCCTTATAATAATGAGTAGGTACTTAGTATTTGTATTCTTACGAAAAATGTTTGGATTCTTTCTTACGAAGCATTAATGTTCACTTCATTTCCATTTAAAAGCCGCGAGTTCATTTTTCGATGTCGATTATTCTTCAATTAGGATCGATTCTAAAACTCATTTAAAAGAACAGATTAACTAGTAAGAATATTTATTAACGAACTTTCTCAAGTCCTAACACTTATTATTCGAACCATGGCAATATTTGGACAAGCTAAAGAAAGTTATAGTAAAATGTAGGTAAGTTAACTCATGCGTTGCAATATCACGCCGTCTTCCTAAGATCGCCTACGTCAGGACGAAAGCTTAGAATATGCCAGTCATAAGACCGTACCGGCTAAATCTTCTACTTACGGCCTAATACATGGGGACCCAGTGATTTCGGCTTCTCTCGATATGGATCAGTTTCATTTTGAAATGAATGTTGTATTCATAACCTTTATGATGTGAAATGTTTCATTGCAAATATTTATAGAAGATACATAGTTCATAATCTCTAGGTTTTAGAAGACGGGACAACATTTTTTTAAAGATTCTCAATTCCAAATATTTGAAGCTATTTCGCCTTCCAGCTAATCTAGGATAGACAGAGGGGGGTAAGGTTACATTCTAAAGATCGTTTCATTTGGCGATAGGAAGTTTAGGGTGATTTGATCCTTTTTCTATACAAGAACTTGGCAGACGAGCAAGCTGTTAACCTTATGTTAAGCGACCGCTACCCATAGGCATCCCCAACAAGCAAATGAGTTGCAGATGTGTTGCCTACCTTTAATGTACAGAAGAGGCGATAGACAGGCAAAAAGATTTCCTTCTCGTATTCATCCCCTCCCCCATCCAATCCTCTGCCCCTTCCCATCCTATCCTTTGTAGGAAATAATGGGAAGGGGAAGAGGACAAAGCGCGGAAATGTAAATTACTTTTACTACACAAGTATAAAATACTCGTACTTCACGCCTGTCTTCTGCAACTGATGTTGTCGCGGGCTCTACCACTAGATATTTGTAGTAGATTAAATAAATAAACATTAAAAATATCAATATTTATTCTAGAAAACATAGAAGTAACTCTTATAGGATGCATAGAAATGGCAATTGCTATTCTTTTCCTCTAACAAAATTAATAAATTTTACTCTAATTTTGCTGTGACTAGGAATCCAACCAAGGGCCCGTAGCGTAAGGCTACGTCTTAAAACCAAAAGGTCATGATGATAGTGATCGGTCGATTCAACGAATACATCATACGAAAATTTATTAAAATCTTAATGAATCTGTAAAAAGGCACTCTATTCATTATCGTAATAAAAGCTTATATTGAATGTAATTATAATTACATATACGAAACCAATAAATCGAAGTCGCGTCCCAATTTGTTGCGAAACAAGTAAAACCTCCCGACGGAACGATATCCGGGCGGTGACATTCCACAGGAATTGAGAGTGACGCCCGCTTCGTAATGAGCGCTCGGACGCTTGTTATAAAGCCTCTTTGTTCGCTTCCGTCTACGTGGCACTCTTTAAACCCCTCCTCAACATCGCCACTTTGTAACAATATGGCTACAAACTACGTAAATTTATTGATAGTGTTGTTAAAAATATATAAAATTACTATGATATTAACAGTTGTTTTATAGAAGAAGGTATCGCTAGCCATAGACATCTGCAACGATGAGTTGCCAGCCTCTGTACACCGGAGGAGGAATGTAAAAAAGAAAGGGGGAGGTAGGGACGGGAGGGGTAAGAGGATTAATATCAAACTTATTAAAAATATTCTATTGAAAATCTATATTGAACGCGTGATTATATAGTGCGGGGTTATAAATTTACTCGTATACATAATATTCAGAAAAAACCATGGATAAATTATCAAATGTGAATCTCAGTACGATAGATAGTAATTCACTTCACTATACTTGGACTTCATACGTACAACTGATCTCATAGTCGTGCATGTCTCTTTACTTATATAATCGTAATATTTCATAACGGACTAAATATTATGCAAAGAAACGTTGACTTGGCCATTTAGTCAGCAGAACACAATAAGATTCTCTATGATCTGTCTCGTCTACTGGAATCTGAAATGGATCTACTGGAAATGAACATAATTCAAAAAGGCTTTTTTTAGCTTGAAAGACGATAATATGTAGGTATCTGACTCGATCAATGAAGGATCGTCTTCAATTATAATAACAGTTTTCGACATTCACGGATAAAATTGACGACGTTTTTATCTTAACACGTGAAAATATAGACAGCCGAATAAACGGAGTGATTTAGCAGGTTTGTGAGAGACGACATAACGATAAAAATATTTAATTTTATTTCCGTCAAATATATAAGCGAAAGGAAACAGCGACAATTGATCAGGCGACATCGCAAACAATCTTCAACTACGGGGCCAATATTTTCTTACCAAAAATTATATTTACCGAAGTTCCAAGCGCCGCCACCCCTATTAAATCACCCTATATAAGAAGGGGACGAAGGAGAAGGGGGGTTATTGGCGCAAATGATTTCCGCCTAGATCTAGTCGAAGATGTGTCGAGTGCTCGGCCATTGGGTACAAATTTATTTCATCTATATAGGTTCGAGTTTCATTCGCATTTTATTGCCGACCGATATAAGGCGTCTTCATAACAAAAGCTCTTTCGAATATTTATCTTTTTTTATAAAGGACTCCCAAATATTTTTTATCGGTTTCCAATACTCACAGTTACCATAAGTCAATCGTATTGGATAGTTTTATTTTTTGACAGCTTGTGGTTTATTTATCGCTATTTTCACATTGACCGAAATATTAATTGAAGATTCCAAAGAATTCAGGGGTGTACTATACTACTCATTTAAATAATAACCAACGAGCACTAGCTAGATTTGACTGATGTATGGAGATCTTCCTTAAAGGATCCCGTTTGTTGGTACTATAGCAACATTTATGTGTGATTCATT
>JWHW01030981.1:0-81416 GCA_000931545.1 Papilio glaucus | reverse complement strand
ATCATATTTATTTTTGGAGTCGGTGTCAGCTATGTTTGGTAGCGATCGGATCAACATATTTAGTGGTACCCAGGTATTTTATATTTCCTTAGCTGACGCTGACACCGACTCCAAAAAGAAATATGATTAAGAATTGATTCTTATGTTTAATTGCGTAAAATTATTTTATACTTATGAGTGCATTTCTTGTTTTTGAATATAGTTTTTTTGAAGTCGGTTTTGTTTTTGTTTAAAAGTTTTTTCATTTTTCCATCTCGGATACCGTAATTTCACGTTGAAAACATATTGAAATTGCAACTTATCTTGCTATTGAAATACTTTGAAGAAAATATCCCGTGCAGACTTTAATAAATGTGTAATATCACTGATAACGCTTCAGAATCTTGCAATATTGGCTTTATGTCTTACACACAAAGCGCACATGCTTGATCATTTGAAGGATCTAATATCTATAGGATAAATTTCAAATTGTGTCCTTTGTTATAGATTCGTAATTAAATGTAAGTGGCTGTAAAGTAATAATATTGTATATTTTTCTAGCAATGGAGTAAACTTTATATTTCGATTTCTGTAACCAAAGTACAAAAGGTTTATGTATACCTATTACTAACAATTTAATGATAATAATTCGATAAAACTATGTCCATAAAAACTGACATTCAAGTTTTACACATCTACCTAAACGGTAAAGTTTAATTGAAAACCAAGAATTGTTATGAAATTTAAATTAAAATAATTTGATTGCAAAACTTAATACATATAATACAGAGCGTCATACCTGGCGTCGCCCACGTAAATATTGGTCCATGATTAAAATATAGGCCGTAAATAATATACACAGTAAGAAGTAGTCAAAGTGGCTAAAAAAATTATAATGTTATTACACTTTTACACGATGGGTCCACCTGGAGAAAAGGGCGACCCACACTCATATTCCCCATCATGGCCTTCCATTACAACATTTTCCTCCCTATCTGATGACACTAGTTCGACAGATGTGACCGACCTATTGACTT
Organism: Papilio glaucus; assembly: GCA_000931545.1. Taxonomy (NCBI): domain Eukaryota; kingdom Metazoa; phylum Arthropoda; class Insecta; order Lepidoptera; family Papilionidae; genus Papilio; species Papilio glaucus. The sequence continues at coordinate 80,400 of JWHW01030981.1, read as the reverse complement.
CAGTCTACTGACTTTAAGAATTGTGTAGTCTACTTGAGATCGGTAGGAGGTAAGAGCGGAGGACCGCATACTGTGGAAGGCATTGGAGAAGGCCTATGTCTAGCAGTGGACTAATATAGGCTGATGATGATGACGATGACACTCTCTGTCCATCTCAAGTCAATGTTAACATCGTCAAAGGTGAAGAGAACCCAATAGAGGTAAGATTAACTCGTATTTCTAGTTAGGAATACCGAAAATAATTCTCTTCTCAGTCTTAAACTATTTTAGGATTATTAAATAGTAATGAATAATTAAGTTAACAATGAGCGCACCTCTCGAATACTTTTTTCTCCGCCATTTAACGCGGTGCTCATTAAAATATTTTATTACTTATGTTAACTAGTGATCTACGTCTGGTCCCTGAGAAACTAAATTTTAAAATTAAACAACTTTTTCTATATTAACATTAATTGTGTAGTTATTAATTGTCGGAATAATTAAGTGTAATTATGTGCATAAACATCGTAAAGGTTTATGTTATAATAAATGTCCAGCTATGAAATAAAATCAAATTAATGTAAGATATCAAGCCATTTTATCCGTTGGATTATCCCGATAATTAGGAGAAACACGATGTATGTGTCACCGACCGATTCCAGTCATTCTAATGGGGCGAAGTCATTGGGCGAAGTACGATTGTATAAGTAAGATTGGTCGAAACTCGTATCCTGCGCCACTTCTTTTGCTGGCAAGCTGTTGCTAAACGTAAAAAAAAAAATATTCTTATGTCTTTGTCTTGTTCTATATGTTCAATTATTTTCGTACCATTAGTAACGATAATTATAAATTACATTTACATACTGAATTAAAATTAAACCTGTTATTTATTTTGACATGAGTGGGAATTGAGGACAGTGAAAAATAATTATTAGTGAATTCAACGTTTTGTTTTTTATTTAAAACTATTAAAAAATTTTGAGACACTATTAATTAACTCTTTATAAAGTTAAGCCGTTTTTAAAACGTGAGTAAAGCCGATTTTGTAAAAAGTTAAAACTGATTATATAGTTAAAACCTTTAAAACTGACCAGAATCAAAATCATCATAAGTACCGATAGTAGCGACTATGAAGAACCGTTTGCTCGATCAGCTACTTTTTTGGAAAATATTATATAGGATTTCTCGTCATTACATTTGAATTATTAAATTAAGCTATTAAGGAACGCAATAAAATCCCCTCACCAAGATTGACCTCGTCTTTGTAAGTCAACTAACCATTCGTGTACATTATTGCTGCATAAAGGGTGTCGACGATTGGATACAGTTATAAACCGTCAAACGATTTGCCGCAATCGATTCTATACACCTCGGCAGTTTCATAATTCCATGACATCATTGCATGCTCTAACACCTGGCCTGAGCACCACAATCATCTAATTGGCCGTGACAATATAAAGTTTTTAATTTACGTTATTCCGAAAGAACAATTAACAAACACCCGTGGTAATTTACGTGAACAAAATGATTAAGTTACAACCTACAACATTTCATATTGTTACTGATGTTCAAATTGAAACCTAGTGGATTGCAAACCTTGAGTGGCACTGGGCTTGACACATTCTTAGCAGAACGGATGGTAGATGGGGTAGAAAGGGGGAGGAAAGCTATAATGGGGAAGGTTGCCTCCTAGATGGTTTAAGCAGTGGACAACTATCGGCTGAAACGACAACGACCGATGTTTTTCGATCGAATTATTGATTAAACCTACCTCTTACAAGTTTTCTTCCTTCAAAATAACTAGTTTAGTACTGTCGGTACACCGGTACAACGGCCACTGGTCAACACGTTTCATTTATACACATGCCTTTGATCCAGAGGTGTGGGCATAGATTGTGGCTTTCCAATTGGCACGGTACTGACACACCTCTCGTTTCTTTTACATTCATTACATCTACGTATACATGATAGTAGGTTGGTTACAGGTGCTCTTAATACCGCCTTTTTTAGTATATCACTAATTTGGTCGGCGTAAGTTCGCCTACGACGAAGCCCTACCAGCACTACCACTCAATTTCGTAACATGATCTTCTATCATTCATCCTCTCCCCATGTTATGTAACAAGTTATTTAACGTTGTTGCACATTTTCTGTGGATTCGACAAAAACTTTGTAACACCGAGACCGCTGTCGCTAACTTTATCACAGTTGAAACATAATAATTGCATTGAGAAACATTTTTTTAAATATATTTATTGTATAAACTAACCCTTGACACACATTACATCTACCATTAAAAAAACATTTTCATTCGTTGCAAAATGTTTCGAGTTCATCTCTTCACTGAGTACCTTTCGTAGTTTGAAATGAAAGGTGACAGGGGTATTCATGAATTTAGGTTAAAGGCCGCTAGGATTGCTTAAAAAGGACTGACAGGCGATTTATCCTTTTTACTTCAATTCAACTTAATTATGTGGGAAGTAAGCCAGCCGGCACGTACCTACTGAATCTGTTTTCAAATAGAGGAAAATATGTTGTAAGGTTCATAAGAGGTTTTCACTTTATTAAATATTTTTACTAAATACGTACTTAATTTTAATTAAATAATAAAGTTATATGTACTGTGTTAATAAATAAACAAAGGCCAACGAATTGTCACAGATGATAAGTCCCTTGCCACCCTATTCGAGTAGATCGCCGCAACCTTGACCCATCCTTGTGAGTACGAGATCTGACGTCTAATCTACGATCTGGTCAAGGTGTACCTAGCTTTATTATGGTGTGGTTAAATGCCTGTATAATAATTGTATAAATCTATATATAATAATATCTTTTAAAAATAAAACCAAATATTAATACTGTTAATGACGTGTAGCACGAGAGCGGGGGAAGTGAGACGCGCGGGAAAAAGGGCAACTCTAGCCATAGAGATGCATTAGCGAGCGCGGCAAAAAACGAGAGCGGTAGAAGCGAGACGCGCGGGAAAAAGGGCAACTCTAGCCATAGAGCAGCATTAGCGAGCGCGGCAAAACGAAAGTGTGCAATTATTAAATACGATTGTAAAGATTTTACATAATTAAAGATTTAGTTTGTTACGGTGTTTTTTGTGTATCACCTACTTTCGTAACAAACATATGGTGACCCCGACGTGATAATCGACGATATATATTCCGAAATATTGCAATTATTAAATACGATTGTAAAGATTTTAAATAATTAAAGATTTAGTTTGTTACGGTGTTTTTTGTGTATCACCTACTATCGTAACAAACAAATACTGAGTTTTCTACTGATAGTATGTTGGTTAAATTGGTTAGTACCTTTTTATCATTCGATGTTGATATCCATGTTGTGACAAATAATTTATACTTGCTTGGTATGCTGCATGCATAGTTAGTTAGTTATAGGTTAGTATTTATTATATTACACCATGTGATCATAAATGTTTTCGGTAAGATTATTTAATCTCATAATTTCAATATCGGTGATCAACTGTGTGTGACATTAACTTTTTAACATTTAAATCATGATTTCACGATCGCAATTGTATCAAGATAGTGTTGCTAACGGCACTGAGTGTTCAATGTCATAGAATTAAGTCACCAAAATGGCCGCCAGGCGAATTAGCAAATTGCGAGGTAAATATAATGTATGCTACAACTAGTAGTGTAACGTAAGATAAAAAGATTACACAAAACGTACCAAAATCTTTAAAAACAAGTTATGATTTCAAACTAATTACTTATTCTTCATAACTTTTAATGTAAGTAATATTTGGACGACTAATTATGAGAGCTTTAAGTTACAGGTTAAGTTACGAAGCGGCTAAATTCGGCGCTTTGTAAGACGGAGCATTTCTGGATTACCTTCTTTAATAACTCGCGGAGACAATTTTAGATTAAGAGATAACGTTAAAAAGAAAAGTTATTTTTTTGCAGGAGCGATCCCCAAAGGTACCGAAATATTACGCTTCGCTTTTGATTCATAAAGAACATCATATCTTTCATCGTCGTTAAAATTCGACCTTTCTAATTGCTATATTAACTGATGCCTCAATCATACTCACTTCAATACTTTATTCAGTTACTAGCGGCTTCTCACGCATTTGTTTCTCATTTTCCTCCCTGATTTTTTTTTGTAATTTTATTCCACGTATAATAACTTCGAATTTTAGGTAGGTGTCAAAATATAACCATGTATTTTCGCTTTCCTCGGGAACAGTTTATTTTCAGGATAAGAGGTACCTTACGTCATTTTCTGTAGCCTTGACAATGTCTATGCTAAATTTTATCATGATCGGATGAATCGTTACGGAGTTAACGCGTAACAAACAAACAGACGATTTCTTTCAATATATTTATCAGGATGTTAGAAATACAGAAATGTAATTAAAATGTAGTCTGAATTTAATTTAATTACTTTATTAAGGAACTATACTACTTTTATGACTATTATTATTTAAGTAACTTCATCTCAGTTGAAACTAAAACAAAGCGTACAGTTCGAATCTCACGAAGAAAATCTATAAGTATAAAGCTTCATAAAGTGCGGGCTTTACGAACGTCCCATCACCGAAATACGTTTTTACGATTGTAAATGAGATCTTTCTTTCGTACTTTTATTAAATTTGCACGGCGCTGACGCCTCGCCGCTTTCTGCTTCTTTGTGTTGAACACAATGAATGTGGTACAGAATGTATGCATTAACTTCGTCGGCTAATATGTTCAACGGTAATACATTTTCGACTGATAACTGTTTCTTAACAAGAGTGAACGTCATGCGTCAATTTAAACAATGATAATAAACAGTATTACTGTAAGTCCCTACTCACTCTCACCTTTTTTGCGCAACAGAATATAAATCTATACATATAAAAAAGAAAATAACTGTCTGTCAGACTAATATATCAATGCACAGCACAAACTACTGGGCATAGAGACTTGGACATTAGCACAAATGTTTCTGTTATTACGTAGGCGAGCACTAAAAATGAATTTTCCTAATTCATCCCCTAAAGGCACCTAAAGTAGGGGATGGAAATTTGTAAGGAGAAACTCTACCCGTCGAAGGCGGGGTGGGTCTCTAGTGTAGAAATGTACTAAATGATAAAATAAAATAAACGGACTAACATGAGTTAGAGGGTAAACAGATGTCAAAGTTTTATTTGGCTGTCTTACTTTTTTAACACCGGGTCATAATTAAGATTTATTTGCTTTCATAAACGTTTCCATCCTTCAATACTTACGACGTTTTATGTTAAGTAAGTGATATATCACATTGAAAAATGCTACTTGCAAATTCATTGCTGTCGGGAAAAATTTAAGGATCTATCTCAGGTTTCTTTAACACTGTAAATCTTTATATGAGTTACCTGAGTAACTGATCTGAATTTGTTTCAACATATATAATATTATCATAGAGTAAGATCTAACGAAAGGACCCCTTTTCAAGGTCACACTTGGCACGGGTCCAACCTTAACAGACGTGCCCTAAAGTTTTGGCCAAAAACTGGCAGGGGAGTTGACGAAAGAATCTGCAAAAGTGCACGTACATTGCAAAGATATTCTGCAAGGCATATAGAAAGCGAAGACTTTGCCCAATAGAAATATATTTAAAACCTTAACGAGTGAACTGGCTCGGTCAATACGGCACTAGGCCGTAACACACCAATCGCATTCACTCACGTACATCGTAAAACTTTTGCCCTGACAAACGTCTCAGCTTCGCTAATTAAGCCTGTAATTGCGCCATTAGGGTTTATGTTCAAATTTTATGACCGGCCGGACTTGTGGCGACCATGAATCACCCATGTCCACTGGAAGGGAACATGGGGTCGCAAACTTGCCATAAAGTTGATATGTACAATCCTATGCTAGTGTTATTCTGAACTAGGGTGACGTGACGTAATGGGCAAGTCCTGAGACATCTTTTACAAGACCAATCTAATAAGGGCAAACCTTACCTTCATTTTATAGATTTACTAATTTGACAGCTTGAAATATAAAATAAATGTTTTAAAAATTATTATTATTATATGTTGCTGACGTATATTGCTAACGCATGTTGCATATTGTTCACGCGAACCTATAGGTTTTTCCCCTACCAAATATCAACTTACGCGGCTAAATAAGTTTTCACTTCATATCAATTAAAAAAAAAATCAATTTATATCATTTCTATGTTATTTAACTATAGTACAATTACCCTTCTGCAGTTGCAGTTCTATGTATATAGGCATTTCACCGGCAGTTACCTGTAACAAATAATTTTATTATATTATCAGGGTACTTTTAATGAAATCTTTTATTCTTCTCTAACTTGTTTGTTATAATTTCTTGTATTATTTCTATATTTAATTTCAATTCAATATCTACGTCTAATATATGTCGAATAATGATTTTCCGAATCAATTTTGACGATTTATCAATACAAAATTCCTTAATTTATCTTTGCCACAGTCATCTATTGTACGTAGTAATGAATAACATATCAGAACATTGTACATTATACAATCACACAGTATATAACTTATAACTACGCTATATACTATTTGTGTTCACACACACACAATTGTATTTTCGTGGCGTGCAAAAAGCAAAGAAGAAGGCATTTAATTCGAGGCCGTATTACAAGGTCCGATGCAAAAACACACGTCAGTGTTCCCCAGATCGAAATCTATTCGAGTGTTGCAAGACACAGCGCCACTTGCAATGTTTTTTTTCGACCATTTTCCACGTAAGATGCAATGATAGATAGCCGGTTGGCGTGTGAACAGGGATGCCACGCTCATTAACTGATCGCAGTATCTTATGATGATTTATTTGTTGATTTTCAAATGGATAACCTGAACTACTGAACCGATTTCAATGATGCGTTTACCACATTAGGAAACTATTTCATTCAAAAATAGGCCTTTGGCCTTTAAGTTTAGTTCAGCGATTCCCTGATTGATTTTTTAAAACTAAAAACAATTTTATTCGTAAATGCGCTTTTGCACTCCAACAGACAATATAAAACCAAACACTTATTCTTTACGTGGCATTGCTGCGGTTGCACGTATCACATATTGTATGTATTAAGCATTTAACGTTGATAAACTACCGTGAAATGTTTCCATATGTTTCGTAGAACAATTATTGAGGTGGCAACCCTGGCACTAAATGGACACATATCCAGCGCGCCATCGCTCCGAAGCGCTAATACCCCTAAGTTACTATTTTTATTCTGCCTCCGAGGTTATTATTGAAGCGAAGTATTATTATATAGGTTTATTAAAGTCGGACAGGCTCTCATTAAATTCCTTTGTGTTAATAACCAAGTGGGCGCAAGGCCGAGAACCGACCAACTCTCGAGCTTCGTGTATGCTTTTTCTAGGCGTTAAAAGTAAATTTACGCTGTTTAAAGCTGTACCTTCATTAAGCTTGTATCCCGAGTGATGTTATAAGGGCACTTAGAATTAGCCATTATAGAGGTTTTTTTTTAGAACAATATTGTTTCTTTCATTTTTCTTAGAAAAATTGCGCTTGATCTCTACGTTATGACTTTCTTGTCTCCCATGTAATAAAATGTGTCTAAACGGGACGTGTGCTTGAAATTTTACTCTCGATGCTTGTTCAGCGATTTATTAAAAATAAGGAGCCTAAAATTTTTGGCCCAATTGGGGTAGACAGACTTAGGAATCGATACATAAACTGTCAATGACCTTTAAGCTAATAAAGGTAAAACTTGACTAAGGTAGGACTTGAAATTTTGCACGGATTCTGATTTCTGTGATTACGTAGAGCTCAGATTAAAATACATCAAATTAAAATATTATCATATTAACATTGATTATATTTGTTGTACCACAAAATAACTAAATAAAAGGGAAACTTCAATAAATTAAATTTAGCTATACAAGTCAAGGTTTACAAAATTAAAATCAATGTTAACCAAAGTAAAGTGTCGTAAGAAACGAGCAAGCAAACGTGTTTATATTTACATGACCGATTTATATTTAGACGAGGGAACGTGGAATTTTATTGTATCATCGTATGCATAAATAATAAAGACATATTTCAAAGTTTATTAGTTTGGTCCCACTGCGAGCGACTGGGACGAGCACGCACGTCTTTAGTACGTTTGTTTTCCCGGGTGTCATGTTACACGGCCTTTTAAAAACTTGATGGCGCGTAATAAATGTTTTTTGGCTGCACCGATCTCGTCTTGAACCATTGGGCCGTGACAATTAGGGCTTGGACACACTTTTCGTTACACATTGTCGATATTAAGGTTGTAGTTTTTGAAAATATATAGATGACAAATTTTTGCAATTGATCAAAACAGGTTTAATTTTAATACAACATGGATGCACTAGGCAAAAATAATTCAATAACATTCTAGTTAGAAAACCAGACATTTCTTATGTAGAAATCTCCTCGATTTTATAAGTCATAGTTTACACCGTATTTTCATTGATGTATTAGTCAATCTATTGTCCTTTTAATACACTAGTATTTCCTCATCTTATATGTACTACGTCCTCGCTCACACGCCCATATTTAGAAAGAGACCAACTGTGGTAACATTTTTTGATTTGTGTTACAGGCACGTTGAGTACAATGCTGTAATAAAATATCAAATACATTGTATTTGTTATGGTATTTTGCGGTTTCGTTTGTAAGGGTGATTTTTATATTTGCTACGCCAGTTTATTGGGTAACACTACACCTGGTCAAAGTACTTTTGTTTAATGTCTTAAGTGCTTTGACATTATAATGATTTACAACAACGCTCATTGTTTCAACCTCTTGCAGTATCGGAATATCGTAGATAAGAACTCTGTGCTAGGCTTTTAAAATGTAAACAAGCAAAGCACATTGTTGATATAGCCTATTGAATTTTTTATTAAGTATATTTTTCTTCGAAATATTAAATTGATTACAGTAATCGTAATTTGTGATCGAACAAACGTTGTTAATGAGGTGCAACAGAAGGTTTTGTTGGTGCTGGCTATACTGTACCTTCATAGTTTTAGAAGGTATCCGATAACAGGACAACTAGGTAAAGAATACTTTCAAAAATTATTTTAAATGCGAGACCTGTGTTTGTGTGTATTTTTTTAATAATCACTTTATTATTTAAAAATTGAAAATATGGGAATCGAAACTCTTCTCGTACTAGCATTTAAGGCTGTGGATGACGTCCAAACTGTATTTTGGTCTTAAAAAATTCAATGGGATCATCTGTTTGTTTTACAAACAGGAAATAATTTCAGACAGTGCGGAACGTAAATTACGCTTTTCATAGCAAACCACTCAATAAACACGCAGCGGTAACAATTCGAAGTTAGCGCCAACTTCGCAATACAATGCTGCGAATGAATTCCGGCTCGCCCCACGACACGCTAGCAAATAACAATGGACTATAAACTGAACGATATTAGTGAGAAATAGGGACGGATTGTAATAAAGGGTTCGGGAACATGCCACGACGTTCGCTTTCGAACTGTAGAACTAATAAAATAAATATTTAAAAGTGGATTGGCGACGCGCAATAAGTTTTCATTTTACTTATAGCTAATAATATGACAATGCAATTTATATGGTTTTATATGTACCAATTTCTTTACGGGTCAAGGGTTCAATTCCCATTCCCAAAAGATACAAGTAATTCTTTGTTTAGATGTTTCATTCAGTTCTGAACTTTTTTTGTTTTCAGATGAAGTTGTCAAACGAGCAAGCGTTCCACCTGATATTTAGTACCGCTACCCATAGGCATCTGCAACTGCGTTGCCTTTAATGGACAGAGGAGATGAACAGGAAAATGCATATTTCCTTTTCCTGTCCATCCCCTCTGATTGAACGGGTCAATCATCTTCAAAGGAAAATAGACTAGGCTAACGGCACTTCAGTCATCAGATGACATGCGACTTTATACCTGTCTTTTGTGACGTTCTGGTATTTCACCTATCGAGTTGGCATTTGTTTGTTGTTGCTGCCTCCACCGCAGTTATGTTTTTATATTGAATGAACTAGCGCTTGACTACAATCCCACCGTATGACCGTAATCGGGCGGAAACAATGACATTGACATAAAAAAAATTATAGTCACTGATGTCATTACAAGAGTAATGCTGTTGTAGTAAATGATATTACGTCGGTACGACGCGCGAGGAAGTCGGGAATAACAGGATGTCGAGTAATGAGGCCACGGAACTCGCCAAGCTAGTTGACAAGGACACTAGAAGTACAAAACTACATGAAACTTGTTAGTTGAAAGCAAGAAACAACAGTAAAACTACTCTTAAGATGTTAATATTTTAAGAGGGTGCACAGAAGTCACACAAATTTGTTGTTTAATTTTATTAGTGTCTTAGTCGTTAAATTAAAACAAAAATTCGTGTATAACTTAGATAATCGTCGATTGATACACGCCTTTCGTGTGGTAATATTTGAAGTCGTATACTATACTATAAACAATATAACAATATTCACCAAAAACGCAACATTTACTCGGTGATACTAGTCAGTCAGTCAGTCTTTAGTCAAGAACTTCATCTCGAAATCAGAAGATTCAGGCTATATTAAAACGTCTAAAACATATTAATAAAACAATTATCTTCATTAAAGTCAAGGATAATAAGTTACTTGATGATCCTAGGTGCTGTCTTCCACCCATAAACGCTCAAAACCAGTTTTCAATGACAGTTTGAATTTAAACCTGAGATTGAGTACGCACGAATACCTAGTATATAGTATATTTCGATAGACTTAACGTTTTCTATTTAATAAATCCATTATTCGTGCTGCAAAAAAAAACAAGTAACCACACGCGCACGCAATTTTTCAAACACCCAATAGCCCTAAGTATGGTCAATTTATTCGCATCGAGTTAAAGACCTTGCCGGGGCATAAATCGTGGGCAACGTAACAGTGCTAGAAGCGTCTAGTCCCGGCCAGGACGCCACACAAATCACAATAAGCACTCTTCATTATCCACATTTTACTTGGACATAGCGCGTACCTATCGGAATGCGCCCACAAAGGAGTTCGGAGTTACTAAGTCGCTACACTTCGCTCGACCGGCTCGGCCGGAACCAGTCCCGATGCTCTCGACAACAAAAAGCCGTAACGACTAGTTGACTGACACACGAACGCGTTGTTTTTAAATTTATATAACTAATAACTCGCTAGGATCTTGAGTTTTTTGTACGGAGACAATGGATGACCTTTACTTCTTAAGAGGTTTTAAAGATAAAATACCTTTAATGTATTTATACTTTTAAATGTGATATTTCGACATTAATTTTCATGCCATTAGAGAGTAGAATGGCGTGTATTAGTATGGACGTTGACTCTCAGAACCTGTTATAATTTGAAGTAAACAGCAGGATATTTTAGGTCTTGTATGCGCTATAATTACAGTTGCATCGAGGTAAATACCCTCATCCCCTAGAAGCCGGCGTCTTTGCTGTCATTGGTTCGAAGGCGAGTGGCGTATTATAGTCCTTTTTCTATTGGAGCCAATTGAATTACTTAATTGGAGCAAGTACCGATCGTATGAATAAAATATCTCGGGCAAGCCGGCACCATGACGATGCTACTATTATAGAAAAAAAAAAACAACCCGTTCTGTGGGTAATCAGCAATTTAATAATCTTTTTTTCATTTGCATATTTCAGTACTTTTAAAGTATATAATAACCGTTTTATCTATTTATGATAACATGATCCTAACTAATGTTATAAGTGCGAATATGAGTTTGTTTGTTGCGCTTTAACTCCTTAACGACTTAACCGATCATCATGAACGCACATTGTCAGGTGTACAGAAAACGACATATTGTATCTTTTACACAAACAAATAAACTTCCCGAGGTATAACTACGACACGACAATAACATTTTTTGACAAACGTTACCATGGCAAACAACAACTTTATGACGTTAACCATTTATTCCAAGTTATTATAAATCAAGTTACAAAAATTTCCAGCGAGAAAGTTAAGAAACGAATGCTTGCGAAGCTGCGTGCAACAGATAGTACTGTGTATATAATTGAATTTTAAATGTCCCATTTGTGTTCTACTAGACCATTACTTAGGATAATGGCAAATTGAATAATCGAAATTTGTATACATATTTCAAGTCTGTACTTCCCCAACGATTATTTACCAATTCTAGGTATTTAATTTAATTGATACCTAAACAAGACATGATTGCAGTTAATTTCACACTCAAAGTGGTAATTCGTATTGCACTTCGATTCATAACGTAAGCCGATGATATGAAAAGTCCCAACAAAAGAGCTCCGTATATTCTATTTTGTGAAAAATATACCCAATGAAAGGACGGCAGTAGGAAAATAGTAATTACAACTCCTCTCCACCGCCGCGGCCCATTGTGCCCGTCTCACAATGCAGGGGAATCTTTTTGTCCGACGCTATCGACTGTTTGCACCGATGTGCTCTTGTTGGCCGTAAGGAAACATTTATTTAGATGTAGCCACTCCTCGACCCTCGCTGACGCCTCCTGAATTTTCACTTAATTTCAACTCAAGTGTCTGGTGCGGTCGAGATAAGAGTTTCTCAACGGGAACATATTTATGAATGAATTAACGACTAAAATTTATTTAATAGTCTAATTTGTTTACATCTTGTAAAATTTATTTGAAGTATTAATTTGTTTTGGATTTTTGAATAAAATTTTATTTATTGAAATGGTTGCAAAATTACATAGTATTAAGGTATCAATTAAATAATTGTGTCTACAATTTGAAAAATACATTAACATAAAAGGGAAAAGAATAAGCAATAATCTTCATTTAAAAAGAGTGCTAAATTCAAAGAGAGCAATTTAGATATATGATTAGTATCAGATTGGTGTTTGAAAATAGTTCATAAATGTAAGAGATAGACATACTAACATTATACTGCTATTTTTAACACCCTTGTAAGGTTTTAAAAATAGCTTGATAATTATTCATGCTGCATGATTTCCCGCGTGTTTTATTAAACGAAGTTTTCGTTTTAAAACATCATTCTGGTATACACGCGATAAAACATTCAAACTGAAAAATATTTTACGGGCGCGTACAAAATTAATAATTTAACAACTTGTCTATCGTATGGAAGTCAATAACTGAACTAAATATGTTATTCATCATTCATATCACTGACAGGTTAGAAATTGCACCGAAAATTGCTACCTGAAAAATTGCTTTTTGTTTGCATTACACGCAGTTTCGACTGAATTAGTATATAATGCTGACGTTTTTTATTTACCTTTTCAAATGGATCGTGTAACTTTCAAGCATTTATGGCAAGATTCAGTGGATTGTTATCAATATCCCTCCTATATACATATATGCGAATTTGAGTTTGTTTGTCACGCCATCAACGGCTCAACCGATGATTATAAACTTTAGCACATACATTGTCAGGGTTACAGAAAATGACGTTGGGTACCTGTATCCTTAAAATAAAATTGTTCCCGAGGAATAGGAAAATACTTAATACCTTCATTTACAATATCGGTTACATGTTTTGACAAAACAACTTCTTACATCTGAACATACATAGATATATGTTACACCTATAATTCTAAATTATTACCTATAGGTATCCGGATTCGTATTACAAAAAAATCCATAAAAAACCAATGTATGCGAAGCCACGGGCAACCTTAGACCTAGGTATTGCACATGAGTAGTGTTATATTACAGTAACACATAACCTTTGATAATCTTCCTGTTAACAGAGCAGTGTATTTACTCTTCCATTACTGATAAAGAGAGATAAAAGGTTATTATCTATTCATTGAGGCGGGTCATCAAGTTGAGACAGTTGATACTTGTTGAGGGCATTCGCACTGGATGCATGAATTAGTAAATGGATGAGCAAAAAAGTTCTTTTGTTAACGTGTGAGTGCCTAAGTGCTAAATATAATACACACAATTAACAAACTTTTAATTTACTTTTGTATGTGAATTGACAACAAGCATTTGAGACATTACGAAGTATTCTCTCTCTTTGAATACATTAAATTCAAATTTTAAGGATTTTTTTCTACAATATGAATGTACGACCTTTGTAACTGGATAATAAGTAATAACTACAATTCAGTGAAACCTGGCAAAGTGATCCAGGGCTCATGTGAGAAACCTGAGTTATTGATAAATACAACGAAGTCCCGTCACTTTTTCAATAAAATGCCTCTGTAACTGGGACTTTTGAAACCTTTGTAACTGAGACTTAATTTTGTAGCTCAATAGCCCGTATAAGAGGGACAATTATTAGGTTTAGACAAATTACGTTAAGTATAGAAATTTTAGAGTGAAAAATTTCTTTACAGAATAATTTAACCTACGCCAACATCATTCAATTTAGCCAATCACGTCAGTTATTTACCTGCAAAATTGAGCAACTCCACTTTAAACAAACTCATTATTGGTCCTAAACAAAGAATCCACCCCCATTATGTAAGTACACTATAGACGAGACGAGAGCTTGTCTAAGCCCCAACAAATTTAAACCTTACAAAGATTTTCTTTATTATAATATTTTAATGGAAAACTGAAATTTTAAAGCAAACTTAAAATTGAATTTATTAATACAAGCCCTTTTGTAAATTAATATATTTAAATTAAATTACGTTTTTTTCACGAAAGGTATTATCAACAGTGGTAGAGCCCATAACAAGAACATCTTTGGCACGGATGAGCCAGCTCGACCTGTCAAACACCACCACCTCACTGCAGTCAGGCGTGAAGTAGAGTATTCTGCGTTTCGTGTAATGAGTGAGGTGCTGGAGCCCTTATTCTAGTCTTCTTCCCGCTTCCCATTCTTTCCTTATTCGCAAATGACGGGAAAAGGAAGTGACGGTGGAGGGGATGAATAGGAAAGGGAAATAATCATTTTCTTTTTATCCCATCCTCTATCCAATAAAGGTAGGCAACGTACCTGAAACTTATTAGCTTGTTATATGATAAAAAAGAAAATGAAATCTAAAGATATAATTTCATTAAATTTAATTTATACTTCGACACGATAGTGCGACTGTTAAACTCATCATAAATATTACCTAAACGATTTTAACTACCATAAATTCATCATGAACTACCGCAGCGCTGTCTTTTCACTCTATATCTTTACTTAATTCCCTTCAAAAGTGTCGTTCAAGTGGATTCGTTTAACGCTGAAGCAATTTACATCTTCTTATCTAGCAGGGAGCAGAGAGGGTAGTTTTTTTAACCCTCGAACACTGAAGCTATGACAGATTCGCTGGCGGCCAATATAACACCTGATTCATCTCCGTGCCTTGATCGGCGATTTTTCGAGTGATATTATCATAATTTGCAGCTTCGCTCTCCTGAAGCATTATGCTAAGAAATTGCCTTTCACAATATGAGAGGGTGTTCGGGAAAGTACCTACCTAATTTATAATTTTGTGATACCCAAAAACATTTTGTGACAACCAACAAACTCGCGTTATTCAATCTCTTACATAATATGTAGTTAACAATATTAAGTTAAAATTATAGAAATTGGAAAGAAAATAATTAATTTAACTTTTCTAGATCTTCAACTAATTCAAGATTTCCAGATTCTCTTAGTACTATAAATATCTATATATTAAAAATCAGGGACTGACCCTGATTTGGCGTAAATATTATATGTATTATTCTCGGTTTCATCAAGTCTGAAGTTCGATTCCCAGTAGAAAAACTAAAATTTGTGTAGTGTCTTTAAAACACACACAAATGTTCGAACTTACGCCCTTGTTAATTCGATTAACACCTTATAATAGCGACGACGGACCGTTTTGATTTTGATATGGGTTATATACAAATAAAAACTATTTTTACACCATTCACTGAGTTCCATTGAATACGCGAACACATCGGCATGTGTAACATGCTTGTAATAACGTATATAATAAATAAATAATTGCTTTATTTTTATTTTCCATTCAACTAATGGCATTGCCATGACTCATTGAATCAGTGTGCCAGTATGATTAATCGTTATTCATTTCAATGTACAATAATATCTGTAAATTCATTGCACAAATAAAAACTCGTTTTCAAATACCGCAAGAAATAGACAAAGCAATAAGGTCATTGTCCTTAAGTCGAAACTATCGAATTAAACCTAAATGAATAACGTTCTTTTTTCATCGCAACTCTTATTACTAAATTATTTTATGACGCCACAAATAGTAGATTTAAAATTGGATTTGCTTAATTGTGCAGATAACAGACATGATTAAATATATGCAGTATTCTGTAGAAGATAAATTTTATTATTCAGATATCTACTTGTATTATAAAATCCAAAATTAGAAGAACCCATATTTTACGAGTGAACATCTCGTGACCCTGGATTCTTTGTATTTGTGGTCAAAGAAAAATTAACTGTAGACGTAAAGAAGGCTTAAGTCAGTACTTATAACATTCCGGAGCTATTAGGTTCACAATACCTTGTTTTCATACGTCATCACAGTTATTATTCTATTGCCAACCAGTTTCAAGCTATCTATAAAGAAATATACGGCTAACATTATCGGAATTTAATTGCGTAATAAAATTTACAACCATGATATCAAGTTACATATAGATTTTATTACATTACTCATTTTTTATGTGATTGGGACGAGAAGATACATTCACCTGATGATGTTCAAAACATACACTTTAGTATGATAATGATTTCATTTAACAGGATCGCCTACTGTTTTTGATTTGGTCGCGGTTTTATACAACAAAACAGAGTATATGTAAATAACTAAAATAAATAAAAATCACTAAAGGAAACGTATTCCTTCCACAACGACGCAAACTGAGGCATTAATAAAATTATTAAGTCGCAAATATAAAATGAGAATGAAACGTGGCAAAGAAGCGCCGTGTCTTGCCATTAACATACACAAATGAGATGGCACGAAGTCGAGCACACGGCCGAAACGTGTGGCAGAATTATAATTTTGTCATCTGCATAATATATGGCTTAGAACATATAGTGCAGCATACGTTTTATGCGAATAAAGCTTGAGCCAGAAGTAGAACACGTTCATGTTACGAATTTAACAACTAGTAACATTATGCCATGCGCCGTTTCTTTGAACTCGTTAAAGATGTGAGAAGATGTGATTCCTTACAAAAATACGTTTCGGTAGCTGTCAATGAATGCTACCAATGAAGATAAAAGTGCTCAAATTTATGACTTTGTAGTTTAGCATTATTTCGATACTGTTTACCCAAGTTAGCTCAAAGTTCAAAAATGTTTTTATTTTCATGGTTTCTTTCGGTTACACTGTGGTAGGAATAATATAACTATTACTTGCAACTTGTATGCGTAGATGTATGAATGTAGAAGAAGCAAGAGAGGTGTGCCAGGATCGCACCAAATGGGAATCCATGATCTCTGCCTACCCCTATGGGTTACGGGCGTGAGCGCATATTTATTTATTTTATTTACTTGCAACAAATATTATTTTATTTTATTTAATTAACGTCAATTTCGAATAACAGGCAGTATGTCCTATACTTTTAAGTGGACACCGCCCATGATGATTCTCAACTCTAGATGAACTTCAAGTTCTTTTCCGGCGAGACTGAAGCAGTTTATGATGCTATGATTAACTTCGAAATAGGACAAAATCTAGGGAAAATATTTTTATTGCTTTTAAGCTCATCGTCCAAGGTTAACTTTCGTACTTATTGATTTTGATTGTTTTAATTTCACATATTTATTATTGTATTGCAGTTAACATTTTCAAACTAAATAAATCCTAAAGTTAAAAACATATTTTACAAGTAAACAGTTAAACAATTTTATTATGCATACTAAAGCCGATGAGCAGATTTCAAAACTCATACGAAACTTACAAGGCGCCACGTAAAGACGGCGCTATTGTGCGCTCAGCTTTATATTCAGCGAGTAAATTCTGTATTTGTCTTGTCTCTGGGGTGGTGAACTTAACGACTGCATTCGCAGAATCGTTTGGCGTCCAAGCGTTCGCATTTGCATATCAGACGCTGGTACTGGGCTGATAAAAAGCGAACCGTACCTCGCTAAAGTCGCTGGAAAGTTTCGTTCCAAATTTAAATATAAATAAATTACGCGCTATAATTATTCCTTTATTTTTTCCACAATGAACTGGCCGGTAACAATCCTAAAGTATAATTTTGAACGCAAATGATTTTATAAAAATGTTACGACGGGTAATATTAAAACAAGATAATAACAACGGAATGTCGGAAGTTCCGAATACCTCCCCTACAAATTATGACGGTTTAAGGTAAATATTTTACATAACCTTGTGCCAACGAATCGAAAATTCCTTGTGAGGAACGTCTTCTTCGTTGCTCTCTGCCTTCTGAATCGGTAAAAGGAGTTTAAATAAGTTAAAAATAAGTATGTATTTCTGAATTCGAAATACATTTCAATCAGCTGTTTCGTCAACGGAACGACTTGTTTTCTCTTGTTTGGACGTTATGGTTGGCATATTAATGTTATGTCAAGGAAATGTGAATGAATTAATCTTTACATTCATTTATCTTTTTAGGCGGGTTTAGACCGCGCTAGTAGAAGGGTTAATTACGTTTCACCGGCGTTCATAGATGGTTTACTTAGAGGTTTATTTTGTTTGTGATCTTTTTCTTTTAGTACCTTATAAGTAGAAACTTCAAGTTTTAAATATTTTTTTAATTATAAAATTTAACCACAGATATATTTTGAGCCAATCCGACGCTGAGCGACTCATTGTACACATATGCGCGCGTCAAGTAAAGACTAAAATGTCAAAGTTAAAAAAAAATAATCCTTAACATATAGACGCACTTAACAGATAATAGTTATAGAGAAATTCGCATCGCGTCATATGTTATCATTAAAACCTTATTAAAATAATAACTGTCAACGAGAACTCGACATGAATAAATAAAATGTACAATAAGGTAGGATTACGAGTCTTACGTAATTATTTTTGGCTTATCTGAGACGTATTTGACGTGATCGGCATCCACGGGCGGTGTGGGCGTTTAATGGTACGCTATAAGAATTCTTAAAGATAATAATAGGATCTCTTTGGATAGAGTAATAAATTAATCGTATATATCAATCAATGAATCAAATAACTTATATTTAATGTTTATAATCCGATATTAAAGAATAACTATTTCATTTATAATAAAAAATATATTATACAAGACTTCGTTCATGAGAGTAGGAAGACAGGTATTTTGTTAGGATCGTTTAAATTAAGAATTGGTCAACTTTTAAGACGTGTTGTCTTATGAACAAAGTTGGCATCAAATATACGCAGGATTTTCTCCATTATCTTCAACACTCCACTAGGTCAACATCTAGACCATTCCGATTTTGAATGTGTCAATAACCTTATAAAATAGGGAACAATAAGTAGCACATGATACGTATTATCTATTAGATTAGCTGCCTATGTGTTAATCTATGAAAAAAAAACTTTTTGTTTACTTAACTAACTTTATTAATTGAAACTTACTTCCCTTAGTTATTTCTATGCTTCGATCCATGTGTATAGTTGATCGAAGCTTGTATGATGTTTACATTTTTATTATATTTCCTAATTTTCTATTAACACAAAGAATCTTATTGGCTTATTTAAACATTATAGAAAACCTCTTTCATTTATAAAAGTTAAAGGCCAATCTAAGACGTTAAGCAAAGAAAAATAATCCGAAATTTCGGGACACAGAAGTAAAACATCGAATAGCCTCTGGAGTAAACAAAAGAGACCGTTTTGACAATTATTAATGGTCATCTCTAACATAGATAAATAGAAACGCATCCCTAATGAGATAAAAACTTGCCTCCCACTATTTATCCTGTTCCGTTGAAATTCGTAGCTCGGATTAAGGATAAATTATTGCTTAAGGTCGTTAATTGTTATCTATAGATATTTTGTCGAACATAAAACTTTTTGAGTGTCTGTTAGCTGACAAAAACTGTTTACTTATCGAAAAAAGTTAAGTTCTTAGGAGTCAAAGCTCCAAAAAAATAACCAAAATGGTACGGTATACGGTAGATTTGTAAAAGAAAATATTAATACTACATATTAGTAGACCTACCTAGTGGGTAATACTGTTGTCTGAGTAGACCAGGGGGCTTAGACAAAGATTAACATTCGATTAGTGATATCGCTACTAGAAAAGTCAAAAACGTTTGAAACAGACTTCAAAATGTCACGTGGTCTTTAGTAGGCAATCGAAGAAAACTAGACAATGTACATATTACACTATTCCATCGACAATTTAGCGAAAATCAATCCATACGAATGCGTCGACAGGTGGCACATTTTGACAAGCGCTAGCTAGCGATTGTACATCGATACCGAAGCTCGTTATGGAATGGCTTCGGAGCGAATGTACTTTGTCTAGAGCTTCAGTTCGTTTCACTTTAGGAGCTGTTTCTTCAAACTCGTTAAGTATAAGATATGACTCCTGAAACTGCCACGATTAGAGAAAGACAACAAAAAGGCATACTTTTACTTGTGCATTTTTTTACTCAATACTGGGAATATATCTTCTAATCTTTTGTTCCGCATATTCGTAGACAGCGACGTGCTTACAGTGACATTTTGTGACCTATTTGTTCGGAGACCCATAAATGTCTAAAATGATGTCCAGTAACAAGCTAAATAAAATCCCGTTGTCGGGTTTTAAACTGAATGACCTCAATGTTGATGAATTCCCAACTTTGACTCGGTACTGTAGTTTGTTGGATTGGTTAGGATATATACGTATATCTAGCTACATGTGTACAGCATATTGAATTGCATCACGCCGGGGTCACCAATGTGCTGGAGGGAGATGTATGTATGAATCAGAAAGCAGTTGTGTGCGAACTAATTTTATTTTATTCTTCATTTGTATTACATACTTTATAATGTGCTCATAATATGGTTACCACATATTTACTTAAATTTTAGTAAGTACAAGTGTTGCTCGAGGCACACGTTCGTTTCTTATTTTCCTCGTTCCTTTTTTTTCGTAATTTCAATTCGCGTATAATAACTTCGAAATATATATGTCAAAAAATAGTTACTGTCAAAAATTTTAACTTAATTTTACATTACCATGGCATCTTATATTATAAATAAGTAATTGAGATTAGTGATTTAGCTGAAATGCAAAAACGCTAAAAATAAATTATAGGTCATAAATAAGAATAGATTTAAAAAGTTTTTTAAAAAGTAATTTTATTGCACTTTTGTCGACTTATTATTTCATAGTTTATACTTTCCAGGTTTTTTAACTATATTTTTCTTATAATACACAGTTATTACTTTTTTATGTATTGTGACAACGACTACTAACTCGCGGGTTGAAATATAAGCAAGATTTAAAAACCACAAGATGAAAATAGTAATTAATAATGTAATTACATTATTATTAACAATGTATGTTAACTACGCTTTAAAAATTAAGGCTATTGTACACATATCTAAAACGTAACTAAACTAAATAGGTAATAAAATGAAAAAAAATCTTATAAGCGTTTAAATTTAAATGTCAACAGCACAAAATCGTATCGAATTACAAACCGATTCCACCAGTCACGTCCAACAAATGCCGCACTCATGCTAGCCTTTACGAACGTTGAAGCCCGTGTCTAATTCGATACAACGCATCCATAGATTAGCAAAGTAATAAAGATGGACAGGTAGGTCGTTTTTTGCGTTCAATGAAACGCGCCAATAATTCGGTTTCATTAGAGATATTTCGATCCAATCAATCAGTTTCGATGGGCACTTCAATATTTAAATAATTTAATTTTGATTCAATTTTACTTTTCATTTCGAGGTATACTTTAAGAGGCCTCGATCGGTTAATGAGAATATTAATAAAATATTAAGTTCTTTATCGCAATCATTGTAAAATTCTTATAATATATAAAAGGACAATAATTACTATTTTGCTTATGTAAAGGTATGAATGAATGCTTTCTATACGTTTATAATATTTTATAAGATATTTAGGACTATTGGAACACATCACGAAAACAGGTTCAAGACATTCTAGTTTATTTTAAAAACATCGACCCCCACGTGAGGTAAATAATATAAAACTTCGCTTCTCTAAACATTCAAAGGGCTCAAATGGCACACATCTGTCACCGATCGGGGTCGAATAAATTAAAGCAAAACATACGATCCGGTAAAACGGTCTGGCAATATTTGAACTGCACTTAGCGGACTGACAAAAAAAACGCACACACACATACAACATCCGGCAAGTTCGCGCCTAAACCGCACGCAGCCCAAAATGCAGTCAAAGAACGAGAACAAACAGGCCAGGCACAAACATGTAAACACTCTGAAACGAAGGCCCACTACACTTCCTGGCTGCAGGGTGAACACAAAAAAAAACTAAACCACATCAACAAATTCCACCAGTCGGGCCGCACAAAATGGCACCGAAAACTTTTTTCTAAGTTCAATATGCCTGTTTCGAAGATACAAAAAATGTTCTTGAAACGCGCTGCTGTCGAAGATAAGAGTAGCACTTCAAAGAAAAGTATTTAAAGCAATTCAAACATAAATAGTCAATTGAATAAAAAAAATAAAAAAGTGAAAAAGAAAGACTAAACTGTGGCCACAAAGTCTGTAAATACTCTTGAAAATATAAAATTTATTATTATACCTTTATAAAGTAGCATGTTTACTTTGAACTGTTAGTTTTTATAATTTAAAAATCGTCGTGTACTAATTATAAAAATGATATGAACGTTCATTTTTTTTTTCTATATTGAAATACATTAAAATGAAAGATTCTCTACAAATTATAATAATGTTATGTTTTTAATCTGTAATACAAAAGCGTTAAAAATTGAATGCCGCAAAAGAACCGAGTCTCACTTAGCGTTGTTTTCTCAAACTTTAATCGGTGCCCCGCCGGTCCTATAATTTGGTAGAAACAGGTGGGGTCATTTTCGCCTTTAAAAGCAGCAGAAATCATGTTTTTGTCGAAATTAAAACAGTATTAGAGGATATTATCCGGCTGACCGCGAATGTGTTTTACGACTCGATTTGGGTTTGTTTTCGTCTCGATGCGATACGATCATTACCGATTTAATGTCGGTACGTTGAAATCTGTTGGCGTTGTTACGTCGTAATTGATGTTATTACGGATTGAATATTCAATTTTCGTATG
The DNA here is from genome assembly GCA_000931545.1 of Papilio glaucus. Taxonomy (NCBI): domain Eukaryota; kingdom Metazoa; phylum Arthropoda; class Insecta; order Lepidoptera; family Papilionidae; genus Papilio; species Papilio glaucus. The sequence goes on along the minus strand of JWHW01030981.1, from coordinate 57,248 downwards.
AAAATTTGCCATATAACATTTGCAAAATACGTTCCATATCGATACGAATTTTATAGTAAAGCTTATGAAATTACTCTATACGTATTAGTTATTATAGACTTATGTATTTATGAGTTTAATTATACTTCCTGTTCATTTTTATTTTCCAGCATCCAGAGAAATGCATGTAAGAGTTCATTCTGCACACTCAAAAACCCCCTCTTCACTTGCTACATTCGTTTCCGTAATACTCAGAACTACAAAAATGACTACAGTGCACAGTTCAACAATTGCAACCATCAATAGAACCATTCCTAGTTATCGCCATTTGTTTGTTTTGTAGAATGAGTCATCCAAAGTGACAATCGAAAGCCACGTTGTTTGTTGAACGTATAACGTTGGGAAATCCTACGGAGTGGCAATAACGTAAGGGAGAGAGCTGAATGGGACAACCTCTATCACTTCGAACTTAATTGATTAAAGCAAGAACTAGTCCTCGTGTAAACGACTTGATATATATAAATGTAATGTAATATTTTTCGCGAGTGATATGTATGTACGTAATGTATGTAAATATATGTATCTATGTATGTTCGACTATAATTATACAGTCAGTCAGTAATTTTAAAATAATATGATATGAATGTGGAACATTAAATAGTGAAATAATACAAAAATATGTTCCTAGTTAAATACAACACATTAATATTCAGGCGTCGTTTTATTTCTTTCGATATTTCTTTATGTATTGAAATTTGGTTGTTCAAGTAAATATAACACTCATCTGTAATTAACAAATCCAATAATTATTTCCAGATAGAAGTTAATCCATAGGAGCCCACATTTTTATGTTATTTTCGAAGATTAGCTATAAATTAAAATGTTCGTTATGAAAACGAACCAGTGCAAACGGACAAACAAACAAAAATAAGCGTCGAGGTAGTTATTGTTTTTCCGATAGTTTCCAATTAGAACAGGAGGAAGGACAAAGAAATCTTAAAGAATAGTTAATGAAGAGCGAGCACAATGCTCAAAGAATACCAACAATTTTTGGTTTAAAAACAATTCATTAAAAACTTCGCGGCGGCCTCGCATTGTAACTGCCAATTGGAGTGTTAAAGTCTAGAAGTCAGGCTATAAATCGGTTAGAGATTTAAAGTTATTGAAGGAAACCATACAACGCTTTTAAATTGTTTTATAGTGCATTTATTTCTTTTGCGATTTATGAATAGCGGGAATTAAATTTAAGGACCAGTTGTATCACTGAATTTTATTGTTCATGAATTGTTCAAAACTACAAAAATTGGTAACATTTGATAACTACTAATACTTTTCATTTACTTTTCTAATGGACAAACTAATTAACCTAACCTAACCAAAAAAATCTAATATTAAGTTTTCGTTCCATACTTAGGTACATCATAATACACGTATTCGTAATATGTTTTAGCAGTAGTGGTAGAGCCCGCAACAACAGCAATCATGCACGAACAGTGAAATATCATAGAAAACAGGAGTGAAGTAGGAGTATTTCATACTTCTCCATTTCGTCTGATGAGTGGGATGCCGGTAGCCGGTATCAGTCCTCTTCATCTTCCCATAATTTCCTAGAAAGTATAGGATGGGAAGGGGATTGGACGGGGTAGGGGATGAATGGGAGAAGTTGATATCCTTTTTTCTGTCTATACCCTCCTCTGTCCATTAAAGGTAGGCAACACATCTGCAGCTCATTTGCTTGTTGCGGATGCCTATAGGTATGCGCTTGCTCATTTGCCATCTATTCCATAAAAAAAGTTGCTTACTTTTTACATTATAATATTACATCTAAAAAATGTCATAACGTATAATAACATTAAATCATAGACGTAATATCGGTACACATAAAACGAGTTCCTTCTTAATATCGTTTATCATTGAACACAACAGTGCAAATACGGAAAACAGGGGCAAAGTGGTGGAGAAGCAGAAAGCTTTTTGCGATATTACCCCTGCGCCGTCTATCGTATATCACTCTAATCGCGTTAACTCTTCTTGTATTAAAAGAGCATATTTTATATTTGTCTCGCGCTGGCAGACGTCCAGGACCTACTGCTAGGGATGAGTGAAAATGATAATAACGTCACCTACTATACTTTCTCGATTCTATTTAACGGACAGCTTTAAGTGAAACTCAATAAAATTTTACTTATTTTTTTGCTTGATGATTAGAAAACTTGAACTCAATTATTGCCAGTAGAAAAGATTTAATTTTGACTGAGTACGTTTTGACCTAATCTGAACAGACTTTACGCATTACTTTGATAATACTTAAGAAAACTAATTTTTTGATTGAAATAAACTGAAAAAGACCTTTATTTTATTTAAAGTAATCAATAACAAATGAAAAGATCATCATACAAACACTTCAAATTGATTAGAAAGTGTGCACAAAGAAAATAAACTTGAAGAAAAAAATATAACAGTTATTTTTTTCTTCAACCAACAGTTTCATCAAGTTTGTCAATTCGTCCGCCTATTTGCATAGCAATCGGTTCGAGTACAAAATTGATTCGTGTTAGGTAACACAATTACCGTGGCCGTGGTAGGGGTCGCGAGCCTGCTGGTAAATCACTTCGGTGATTACGTCGAATGCGACGGTCTAGTAATTAAATTACAACACTCGAAACTTGAAGAGAGGCCGTGGGATGTAGACGCGAAAGCGCGTCTCCACACTCCACAGACTGTGGTACAAGTGAGAAACTTCTGGTCGGCACTGTACGAACAATTGTTATTATATATAACAATTATTTAAATATTATAGAGTGGAAGGTTAGCATGGTATGTGCATATTATGAGGACGGAAGAATGGCATGAGACAGAGAATTTTAAATATGAATGTGGACGGTTATGTCGGTAGGGGTAGACCCAAGAGAAGATGGATGGATTGCGTGAAAGGTGACATGATTAAGAAGGGAGTGATGACTGAAATAACGGATGACAGATAGAGGTGTAGTTGAACTCATGCCGGCCCCACATAAAACTGGAAAAGGGCAGGGATAATGAATTATTAATTATTACTCAAACATATATTTCAATTTGTCGACAATTTTTTTCATGTGTACTAAGAATAAAATACTTGAATCAAATTCTTTATCCAAAATTTATTTAAAAGTAGAATGGAAAAGAGAAGACGAGCGAGTGGTTCACTGTTAAATTATCATCTAACAATGTAGAACAACAAAATGAGTTACATTTAGATGCAATACCATCGTTTATTAAGACAAGACTAAACATATTAGGTCGATAAGTGAACAGAGTGTCCGGCACTTCACTCATTTAAGGATCTCTCCTTTACCTAAAAGCCTTTTAATAAAATTAAAACTTGGAATGAATACTTAAATAAGGACAAAGAGTTAAACAAATTGCGATCCATATTTGGGAACATATAAAAAAGCGAATGAGGTGTCAGGAAATCCTAGACGGATTTATATAAAAACCGATGAATTCAGTACAAATGTACGCCACACATATAAATATTAATATACTTAATCTGGAGTCTGCCCGCATTTTGAGAAAATAATTTTTCAATATAAATATTGAAGCATTTTCACATTTTAGATAACAATTGTTGAATATTTTCTAAAGAATCTAATTGCGTACGGGATTTATTCAATCACTATAGCTCATTACCCGACTTCAAAAAGGAGGAGGTTATCAATTCGTCTGTATGTTTTTTTTATAAACATGATCATATATTTTACGGAGTGTACGTTATATGGCCAACTGCCGCAGGTGTCAGTATTAATAAAATCTTTAACTGCAATTTTAATAGCTGACTTACGACATGCTTGGATCCGAAGAAAACATCATAAAAATATCTGCATCTTGGAAGAAATTATATAAAAATATAACTCATCGAGACGGAAAGTCTGCCGAGGTTGATTGGAACGGTCTGGCCGACTGCTAAAATATTTCTACAATGTGAATCAGCTTTTTCATTACTCTATTTTTTCTTGTAATAAAATCAGTATCAGAAATGGATTCAGCTATCTCTATTTAAATTAAAAATATATCATGAAGAATGTTTGGCATTGTACAAAATTAAATGTACAATTTTCAAATCACTTATTTTGATTTTTATAGAATATAAAAATCTAGTAGTAGAAACTACAAGGTCGAATTTTATTAGTTTTTTTTTGTTCCTCTTTTTATTTTAATTGTCAATCAAAGCACTGGCAATATTATTAAAACTTCTTTTTCTAAATGAACAAAACAAAATTCAAAGTGTAAAAAATTTATGCTAATGAGGTCTTATGCTCCTTTTTCTCAGTTTGCAAACCGTAGTACCCTAACATTCAAGATACACTGATGTAATCCTTCAACTTTATCTGTAATTTGTATATTAATACGCAAACTTGAAATTTTAAGTATATTGGGCGGATAGTAGTGTGAGATTTAATATAGTTAAAGTTGTACAGAAAGCCAAATTTTTCTATAGTACTAAATGACATAAAATAAAATAATCATTTATGGCGCACATTAAAGATATATAGAGCATATAGACTTGCGCGAGATCTAAAAAAGATTTTTTAAATTCTAATAGTCTTTGGACGAAATTTTGTACGTAGAAACTACCCGTGCGAAGCCAGGGCGGGCCGCTAGTGAAAATATAATAGTCATGTAGTCTGCTAAGAGACATGTCCAACGAGCATAGTGTTTCGGATGAAATAACTGTACGATATTTTGAATGGGTGCCAAGATTTCCTTATAGTGCAGACTTGCTTTAAGTCGTCCATAGCAAAATAGAAAATTGTCGTTTGTATTCAATCGTAATTTTCCAAAAACATATGCATATCAACAAATATTTTACCACCATAATACCAGGTTGGCGTTATTCTTTTTAAAGCTTCAACTTGAACTTCATTGCTGCTTTGAAATTTTATGTTTAAATGAATTTCAAAATACGAATTCGAGGATTGTAGATTAAAAATATCGATTTTATTTTCTGTACCGACTGTGAAACTTTTGAATGTTTTATCTTTTCTGAAATATTGGATACACAGAGAACATATAGTGACGATGTTGGTTTAATTAATAATGTGTGTACATTAATTGTATACATTTGTACGTAATATAAAAAAACTAAGATCACAATTTCTGAAGATGACCATATAACGCAATTACTAAAATTTTAAAACCGATCCCGACTGACTATGATTATGACATTCCGGGGAAGAATACGAATCTAATGACCCGTCACGTTTATACTATATGTGTAAATGGATCGAACATATACAATATACCTGACCCTCCTTCTGGGTTAATCGTGTAAAAAGAGGAATTTTGTTTGTTTGTAGCGCAGTTCGTAACTTTGGTAGAGGCAGTAGAGAGCGAATGAGCCGGCTCGACCGAGCAAATACCCCAAAGCCATTTTTTTCTCTCCCCTCCCCTATCCCCACCTATTCGACCCTGAGACTGACAATGCACTGTGACACATAAGCATCACCTCTCGATATCCTTATCAAAAATATTAATGCAACTATTCATTCACCATTATTATATTCATATTACATATGAGTAACCTAGCCCTTATTGTTTTATTAGCGCGCAATACTGAATTTTTTTGTAACGGCACCAAGACCTTTGAACAAATTCAAATACAAAAAAAATGTGTAATAATTAAGACTTGAGATCAATAGGACCTCTAACTCTTTTGAATTGAGAATTGATCCCTTATTTACCCAAAGCCTTCATTTAATAGCAATAAAAGAATGTTAGTTTTAATTAGTCACATAAACAAACAAATTTATAGACAGGAGGTAATCCGACGGCAACGACACGATCGCACTGTATTCATAAGGCTTGCTTCTCGAGGCATTTTACAAGGGGCCCCGCTTTTTTTAACGTTAAATAGGTATCTACACGCGGGTAATGATTAATAAAATAGGCTTAATCACGTTACCTTTCTCCTCCCATCGCTTTAATTATTAATTAACTAACGATCCGATAAAATCTGTGTCATTTTATTATCCCTTAATATAAATTTCATTTAAATAACATCTACATACGATTGCCTTAATCGTTCCAACTTACTCTTCCACGATCGTTTGATACTGACCATCTGGTTCTATTTTTATTTAAATTAATAAAGATAAACACAATTTGGGCAGAAGGAAATTAATATTTAGGCGGTTTGTCATAAACAATTTCATCAAACTAATGGAAATATACTGGTTACTAATTTGGTATTAACAATATTAATTTAAAAATTAGAAGTTCAAAACCTGGCTGGCTTTATAGACTGACTATTAAATAGGTAAACTTTTTGTACACTACAAGAACGTAACTGTGATGTAATCGGGCTCAGGTCACTCATTATAGTGCGCGAGTAGTATATAAATATAAATTTATGCAATTTGTCCCTTGTAATCGCAAATATTTGTTTTCTTTTGTCATCGTATGTTACGTTCAACATAGTTCTGCACCATTTCATTTAAACTAAGAACTTAGTGTTTGCACTCATCGTGCTGCCGTAGATAATGAGCTTTCGCAAATCCCATTACTATCCAACGCTTACACGGGAATTCTTTTTGCACAAACAGGAATAAGTAATGCAAGCAGGCACTTCTATTATATAAAATACAAGCACACAATGTCATGCACACAATTTTCATTCATATGTACAGACGCTGTAACTACTAAAATGGATTGTACTTAGTGCTAAACCATGTAACGAGTATTTTGACTCTATGTATCATAAGTTTATCGTACACTAGCGGACCACCCCGGCTTCGCACGGGTAGCACTAAAATAAAAACTGTTTTTAAGTTGGACGAAATTACACATAGTGACTAAATTTCATTATGATTGGTGTAATAGTTTCCAAGTTTATCCCGGACATACATCGTGACACTGCTTTTTATATGAGGTAGCACTTATGAATAATGTACGTCTATAACAGGGAAAGAATTTTCAAAATCGGTTTAGTACATCCGGAAATTAGCCTCTACAATCTCACAAACAAACAAACTTTACCTCTTTATAATATTGGTATAGATAGAATACTGAATGAAATGGTTGCGCTAATTATGGGTGCATTGTTATTGAGTTTTATGGTTTACAAATTTTCGGACTCAGTATATAATGTACACAGTATAAGATAAAATTTTCTTTTCTGTAATAAGAAAACTCTGAAACCGAATTTTATAACTCTTTCGCAACTAGGCGGCTTCATTCATCTTATCCAGAAGTAGTTCAATACGAACACCTAGTCTAAACTATAGCGACTAGGTTTTTTCATAATTTTAACGTCACACATAGTGACCACGGAATGATGATCCAAATTAGTGACAATTAAATGATAATAAAATCGCATTTATACAATCTACGTAACTACTGATGCGAAAAAATTAAAATATCAATCAATACACCGTAGTTTAGGAGTATCACGTTGAGCAACGTTGATTTTAAAGCGAAGAATTAATTCCACAGAATTTATTTACTCTTTAATATTTTTTAACATACACACAACAACAAAAAAATGGTTATATTGTGTTAATGATCAAGTCAAGTCAAAGTGGGATTACGAAAATGAACACAATGTTTGTACATCTTCAAAATATTTACATCAATCTAAACAAAGATTATAAATTGGTAAAATTGAATAAAGCCAAAAAAACTTCAATGATAGCCTTCACGCCCGTAACCTAGAGGGGAGGACAGAGATTACGGATTTCCATTTGGCGCGATACAGACTAACGAAAACGAAACTGTATACAGAATATGTAATAAAGATATATAATTTTTCCAATTCCATTATAATCATTATTGTTTATGTTACAGAAACAGCTCAAACTCACGCCATAGCATTTCAAACACCATGCAACAGAACTAGCTGGTAAAGGTGAGCGCAGTAAAAAAGAAGAACCGAGTGTTAAGCTAGATTTAACGAGAGTTTAATGCGCTAAACTGCTTTCTATACGTTCCAGAAGTTTCTGGTTAGATGTTATGGCGCATTTCCATTACACCGACGAATGCGGGAAACGATTTATTAAAACGGCACAACTTGTTACAAGTTCATATGATTTTCTTATGTCATTTATAAATGTATATGTTAAAACTTTTATGAATGACACAAAAATAGAGACGTATTTTATGATTGCAAGAGGTAATAGAATAATAATAAAAGATTACAATATTCTAATATGCACTTCAGCCACTTGATATAGGAAATTAAGCGATTTCAACGACCCAGTACTTTTATTTTGGAATGTATATTATTCGGTATAACAAACAGAGAGCGAGGAGCAAATACCTTTGAAATGTCTAATACCATTAATATTTTATGCTATAAACTACTTCACTAATGAGGTTAACAAACCTACGACACCTAAGGTTGAACCGAAATAACACATACAAGGTACAAAGAAAAACAATTCAAGTAATAAAAAAGCATGAATGCTAGACCAGTTTCGTTAATTCAAACTTGCAACTAAAGGGTGCTCAAAGTTTCACTATGGCGATTAGTTGTTGAATTTCACTGGAGCTTTCAGACTCTAACCAGCTACGGAACTAATGTGGTGGATGTTGCTACAGTTTACTTGTTACCTACAAATGTCCTGCCATGCTGTACATACAATGATACAACATAGCCAATTGTTGCAATCACATATCATATTCAATCGCCTAAAACAGATATTCATATTGTCTCATTTTAAAGAAAAGAGGTGGTCGTATATACCAAACAGGATGACATTTAGAGACTTTTATTTAAAAAGATAATATAACATTAGTTTAGAGAAATATAATTCATATAAAACTTATCAATAACGATCAGTGTTTGCGAAATAAAAACTTGTTTAAAATTCGAGTTTGTTACTACACGAAGCTCTGTATTGGATTACACTTTTGACAGCAATAATATCATATGTTAACTATTTTTATGAAAGATATAACACGTGTAAAATATTTCGGTAGTCATAAAACTTAATTGACTTATATTTTTATATGACTAAGCCTCATTAGCATTAAACGATAAATAGGTTAAAATGCCACAGTCTGACAAATAAATTATTAATATTATAGAAATTATCTTGACATTTGGGATCGTATATCATAACATCTAGTATCTATTCTAGGATAACGTGCTGCCTATAACCGCCACAAACCGGTTAAACATGACAGATTATTATTACAATAAATGACGACAGCCCCCTCTAAAACAAATTCTTATTCTACATACCTTTTATGAGCTTTTCGTGAAAGAAATGAGAAGTCTCAAGTACCTGTGAAATAAAGCAAAAAGTTGTAAAGCAGAGTGATCGTTAACAATTATAAACAAAATGAAGCTTTGATAAAAAAAAAACAAAATAAGGTTTGAAACCATCATTCACCTATCCTTCACTGGTGAAGCCCGCAACCACAACATCTGTTGCACGAATGGATCGGTGAAATACCACGACCTCAAACAACCCGAAAACGAAACCCAATTTCAGGCCTCTTCCCATTCCCATCCTTTCCCAATAGGATGGGAAGGAGAAGAATATTGGACGTGCACGTGATGGATGGGGAAAGGAAATAAGGTAGCAACGCGTTTGCATATCGCGGATGTGGTAACTATGTCATACAACAAGCTTCAGCATATTTGATATTGTTAAAAAATGTAATTCTTTTCCTATCGCCCACATCCATGATCATCGTCAAGATATAAGTAAATAAATACGAACATTTAACACACGAAATTACAAGGAAAATGGCGCTGACTTTACTCAAAACTCTCCTCAGGGTCTTAAAGATAAAGTGTTAATAAAAGTTAAAAAGGAGTTAAAGAAAAGGAAGTCGTAAGACTGCCCGTTACCGTGCAACAATGCTTAATAAAAACTGCTCACAAGTTTAACACTGCAGTGCATTTATTAGTTTTCTTGGTAACGCTGATTATTTTATGCGGATTATTTTATTGTTATTGACTCATCCAGTAAATAACATTTTTTTAACAATTTTTCTTTTGGTTTGTTATCAAATTCTTATTTTCTGATTGACTACAACGAAAAGTAACCAGATGCTCCATTTTTACCAAATAAATTTTTACAAATTGCTTTTGTACATTTAACAAGGAAAAATAAATATTCTAAGATACTTCGAGTAGCAGCGGTGTTAACACTAGTGAGGTTACGGGTGCGGAGCGGGGAAGAATTTAGAATTAGCTCTAGGAGCCTACTGAACACCCACGAAAAACAAGCCTCAAAAAGATATGTGGGTGGCAATAAAAAATGTCCGTGTTACAAAGAGCTCATTGCTTCATTTCTAATATGCTTTTTCTATGCACATTAATCCAGTTTAAAGATAACTTGGAGGTATATTCAGAAGAGCAAGGGGAGCCTTCACCAAGATGTGATGAATTTGGAACAGCGGAAAGGAAAATATGATGGGAACATGATAGGTGACTGTATTTGGAGTCTAATATGAGAAAGTCCCAGAAGAAAAACTATGACTCTTTATTTTTAACGCCTAATTGTATTCTTTTCTGTATTTGAAGATTAATCTTTATTGTTCTGTGTAAATAATATACTAAAGAAACATAAAAAATAGAGATTTCCGTAAATTATGAAATTACGTTCTGCAACTACGACTACAAAAGCAAACTTTTTAGATAAAACTATTATTTCTTTCATTAATTACACCTTATTAATCAAAATGAGACATACAGAACCCAGAGTCAAAAATGTGAAATGATAAATTCTTAAAAAACTAATTAAAACATTAAAAATTGCCTTAATTGAATACTAAAAAGCACAATAAACGAACTTAAGAGCTTCATAAGAAAAAAAAATAATTACAAACATTATTAATAAACATTGTATATTTGACTTCAAAAACGTTTTTGTATTGTAAATGTTTCACACCCAAATTAGTGTTTGCTTGAACAGAAAAAATTCTACGAATTTGGAAGCTTAATAATTGGTCGAACCATCTAACGGAAACGATTTCGTTGCTAACGCAGATTATTTCCATGAACGTTTCCCGCAATCGCCACAATAAACGATTAACGGAAAACCGGTAAACGAGAACGAACAAGAAAGGCCCAACCCTAGGGAGTAGTAGTCGTAAAACTTGGCGCAACACTATTAGCCCCTTCGAATGTTCTTTCGGATTGAAACTGTTAGTATTTATGTAACCTAAAATATTTCAATAACCATTATTCTATATTTCCTTACAAATAAGTCATAGAATTTGTTACTATAATTATAATTCTATAATATTTTACTTGAAAATCACTTTTTTAGCAATAGCTTAGACGGGTGTTCGGATTTAAAACATACAAAAATCACTTGGTAATATTAGCGTTATATTAAATACCCAATACTGATTCTAACTGTGAAGAGACGAACGACGTTTTGTTACAATGAAAAAATATAATGAAACCATCCCATTGAATAGTCTACACAAAAAGTAATATCGACAGCTTATTAACTAATTCATAGTTATAAAAAAATTGATCGCATCGCATTGAACTGCAAGTCATCGACGGAGTATCGTAAGACCGCGGCGGTTACACAACAAAAATTAATTTGAACGAACACTGCACTGTTGCGTTTACTGGTAAAACGTCTATTAATTTTCCCAAAGCTTTCGGTAATATTAAATACAAACTTAATATTACCGAAAGCTCTTGTTTTCACCCAACTGACAGGAGGGTAATGTTTTTGTCGGGCATGTATGTATGTATATGTCCGTTCCATTGTAACCTTGTGACCAGATTTCGAAGAGTGACGTGTCATTAGACTCGTATTCTTCCCCGGAAGGTCATAGCTAATATGATGGTGTCATATAAGTAATTTATGTTAATCATACATCGGCTCTTTTAAATTACCTATTACTTAGTTAATTTGTCGCATCGTTTATTAACCATTGTATTGATATTTGTTTTCATATGAAAATAAAAGGAATGATCATAATGTTAAAACTTTCACCATTTAGTTGGGTAGACTAAACAAATAAGCACACGCGCCCGTAGCTCAGCAGAGTAGGCAGCGACTGAGGATTTCCACCTAGCACGATCCATCGCATCTACGCGTATAATCGAAATTTATGTCGGGGGTTCTCTACCCACTTTCAGTTTGAGCATGATGAAAGAATCATTAAAGGAAGAGTGCCAAGGCATACTATACATACACACACAGGCATTAATGTCTGGTTAACACAAATTAATTTTATATTTATACAAAGGTGCCAACCTATTTGCAATGCATAAGTATCAAAGAACATAAATGTCCATGAACATTAATTACTATTACTACAATTACTAATACAAATATGTACATACAAAATAACACATTTTATATTAGTACTCGTAAAATCGGCTAATCATGGCTGCCTCACATCGGATAACAAAGCTATATTCATAATTTTAATGCGTCAGTGAATAATTAGACCTCCCGCAATCGCCATAATGTTACATTACGCGAATTGTCTCACATTACGCCCACAGGCACAGCTTGTTGAAGTTGTCATACGAGAAGCTTGTTAGGCCATTTCTCAATGATACGTCGGATAAATGTCATCACTTGAAAGATAAGAAACTTCTGTGTAGTTCTGGTCAGATATTGTCTTTACTATATTATATTAACAGCGGTAAAGCCCACAACATCTGTTGCACGAATGGACCGGCTCAACCGGTGAAATACCACGAACTTACAAGACAGGCGTGAAGTAGAAGTATTCTGCGTTTCGTCTAATGAGTGAGGTGTCGGAGGCCTAATTTCAGTCCTCTTCTCTTTCCCCATCCTTTCCCAATAAGCATAGGGTGGGATGCTCAAAATGGGCTGAAATATACTGTTGATTTTTTTCTAGACTTCTTAGACTAGCTATGAAGTCATCGCTTTCTACACTCCTGCTACCTTTTTATCTTAAATTTATTTAAATAGAGAATAAGGGATTCCAATTAATTATGTTTCTCTTAGAAGTAATTATGTTTAACACACTTTTTTACCGAAGGGGGCATACAAGCAACGGTTCGCCTAACATGTTCGCATGAACATCAACAATATCAGAGGAACTGTAGATAGCCTGTAGCGGCTTTTAAGGATCTCTTCTTGAAGGACCTTAAGCCACTACATAAAAGACTTTACGAGGATCTACCAGACCATTATTCCATTTTCTCATTGCGTCTGTTTGCTCATTTTTTTGTTAAATAAAGTATGTAATTATGTTACTATCTTATTCATATATCAGAATATAGTAAAGGTTTGAAATACATAATAGTTTATTCTAGAGTTTCTTAGACTTCAGTTACACACCTTTATGATATATATGTTTAGAAAAAAAGTTATGAAGACTCCATTAATCTATTTGTATAATCTTTCGCCTTGTTTAGAAGTTTAATATCTAAACGATAAACAGTGTGCAGCGGATAGGCGAGCCAGAAATCCGTAGCTAACCCAATTTTTGCAACCGGATTCCGTACACGGCCGCGGTATCATTATATATTCCTTTACCACACAAGTTCTTTTTTGGTAAAAGGGCCTCCAGTGGCCTATTTGCCGAGTAAATGGTCTGGGTTTAATTGAATATATGATTGGGCGCTTAGAAAAGTTCGCCACTTGATTTAAAGGCATCGATTTATTCACACGGAACCTACGTAATTTTCCCTCCGAAAGGAATAAACAAAATTCAACCTTAAGACAATACAATAAGGATAAGAATTGCTTTGTAACAGCCGCAAAGGTTATTTGGGTTCGTTTGCTTTATAGAAGAAGAGTGATGGCTTCCCCAAAAAATATGAGCTCGAGAACTTTATGTGAAAAGTTTGTTGAGCTTTCGCAAGCAAATAAGACGAGTGGTAAAATGCATATTTCAAAATAAGAAGAAAATAATAATCGAATGAATCATAACCTCGATAATGTCTTAGCAACTGGCACAGACAGCGACCACTTTTCGATTAAGGTAAGTGTTTCGAGAATTCGCTTAGTAGACTTTAACTTCAATAATAATCAAATATCGTTAAATAAAACTTCAAGAATGGACGATTTTCGAGTTTAGACAACCCGGATCACCCTTTGTCTAAAACTGAAAATTTTAATCTGAAATAATAAAGAAGTTTGTATAATATTCATAAAAACCAATAAAATTGGTTACTTAGCCATGAAAAGAAATCAGATTCGTGCATCTGCAGCAAAATATGACCACATATTAACCGTAATAGGAAAACTTTTTTTTAACTTGGGGTAACAACCCAACTGAGGCGTAGCGAGATAATATATTGTAGGACTCCCTTCCAGCTATACCAAGAAAATGGCGTAGTGGCCGAAAAACCCGCGTCAAATGGGATCCGAACGGCGCCTGAAGATGTTTTTCCACGGTTAAATTTATGGCAACACTTAGAGCTTACTTGCTTTTATTCGGGAACACTTAAAATTTTCGCCTCGAACAAATTGCGTTGCGTGACAATAATTCTTTGGTTAATTGATACTATTACAATAATAAAAATACAATTTTAAATTGTACAACCCGCCGTCTGTGTACATTTTTTGTAGATTAGCCACTAACAATTTTCTAGGAGTCAGTAAATTCACCTTTGTTTCGACGACTTTATTTTATAAAAAGAATGCATTCACTGCTCTACCTCGTCTTCCAAGATAAATTGGTGTAAACTTACTAACTTTACAAAGGAACTTCTAGACACGTACTAATTCTCCGATTGCCCGTAACTTAACAGTGGTAGAGCTTGCAACTACAACATTTGTTGCACGAATGGGCCAGCTCAACCGGGGAAATACCACGACCTCACAGAGTACAAGCAAGAAATAAAAGTATTTTATACTTCTGTACCTTAGGCCCGGTGTCAATTTTCTTCCACTTCCCATAGTTTCCTACAAAGGATAGGATGGGAAGGGGATGAGGATTGGACGGAGGAGGGGATGAATAGAAGGAAATATTATTTTTCCTGGCTATACTTTCCTCTGTCCATTAAAGGTAGGCAACACATCTGGAACTCATTCGCTAGTTGCCGATGCCTATGGGTAGCGGTCACTCAACATCAGGCGGACCGCTTGCTAGTTTGCCACCTTATTCCATAAAAAAAACTGTACTACAATAAGATACAACAAATGAATGAATGAATATGCAAGTATCAATTTATTGTTCACTTTATCATCTGTATACTTTCTAACATCTCGACTTAAAAGCAGAAAAGGTAGTTGGTCAAGCAGTTAATAGTAGTCAATTCACAAAATAGCGGTTTTGAAAGTCGCCACCGCTTTCCGCTAACACTCGCGCCACAAGCTTTAACATACCTGCATCACCCCACAAAGTTCCTTTGTTTAGACACCATTTGTTTTTAAAAAATCCTAGCTAAATTTCAAACTCGCAAAGGTGTTTTAATTAATTTAAAAGCTTTGTGTCCCGGGGAAGGGAGGAGTGACTACACCGGAACGCAATGCTATTCTAATTTTTTTCTTTCTTCGCCTCACTACAGAAAATCCGGGAATTTCTTCTTCATTAAATATCTTCCGTGAGTCGTTCGGCGGACTACCAAAGTTGTAAGTAGAGAATTACTTTGTATTTACGTCTCTTGGCGTTTATTAGCTTTTATTTAATATTTCTTTAGATTGTTCCAACGGTTGCTATTTTGTTTAAACTTTTATCTTTTAAGATGTACATATAAGTATAAAGATATCGCTAGATGTGATACTGCATATATAAACAAAAACAGAGTGTATTTATGCAATGAAATAGAATAACAAGCATATGTTCATGTTGTCCATCTTCATCGTTAACAGTTTAAGACCGTATTTGTTGTACTTGTACTTGGTATTGAACTCGCCTGAATAATATTTAATTTTTGAGTGTATTAAATATGGACTTTTTAAAATCATTTTACTATCCTAGTTATTATTCATCCAATAAACAAAAAAAGCAATTAGCAAAGTCACATATCATAAAACGCTCAGACTTATGCAAATGACTGGCTTTTAGTGACTTCCAGCGTACATAATGTGTGGAACATGATGTTATGGTAATCGGCTATGTGTCCGTTTTAATGTACCGATAAGTAAAACCATGCATAAATATACATCACAGTATAAATTGTAACGCATTAAAGAATATATTTTAAAGTGTTTGTTAATCGTCTGTGTAAAAGTGAGCGAACAAGGAATAGTTAATTTAAAAAAGCAATAGGCCCGACTGACTGTATGACTTACCGAGGAAGAATACGAATCAGCTGATATCTCACTCTTAAAAATCGGTCCAACCAACCGTATAGGCTACAAGTTGTCACAATGGAATGGACATATACACACGTATACCCACAAATAACGTTACCTGCCTGTCTTTCGGGAATAAAATACTAAAATCTAAAAACAGTATTTTATTTTTGTAATTGACTTACATTTGTATTAAATATGTATATGTCCTAATTTACTCGAGCCTCACCGGGTACAAAGAGCTAATATGCTATAAAAATCACAAATACAACGGATGCAAATAATTGTAAAGTACTTTATAGAGATAAGACAATAATACTAAACTCAAATAAACCAAGAGAAATCAAAATTGCGTTAACTCAACACCGAAACGTAAAACTATACGAAAACCCAGTAGCGTTAGGCAGCAATATAGTTTATATTGCAATCGTTAAAGGGACTAGAATCGGCTGAACGCGAACAATGAGAGGACGTTAGGAGTGGAAACTAGGGTTTGTGCTGCGTTCCATAAAGCCAGCGCAATAATGAACATTATACGACAAAATACAAAACGCGCGGTGGTCTATACAAAGTAAAGCGAAGCCGGGTCTTGTCAAGCAGGTCGTATAAATTCAAAGCCTTCATCCGACGAATGGCACGTAAACTTGGTCCGGGGAACATGGACAGCGTAAGATTGCGGCGGTGACTACACTTCTGTTGTAAAAACTCAAGACAATGGGAACGACCACTTTTGTTGTTTCTAGTATTTGCGTGATATTCATAAAAGAGCATGCGATATTTTAGAGTGCATGTTTTTTGTAACAGTTTGTAATATTTGTGATGACCAATCCATTACCAGTTACAGACGAAGACACGGTTTTGAAGAGACATTTTATCTTAAGATGTATTTCGATTCTTTTAATATGTATTTAATTATTTTTATGTGCCGTTCCCTTTTATATTGATATTTAAACTAACATGCAATTTTTTTACATAATCATTTCAGCATATAAAGAAAAGTAAAAGGAAAGTATAATCGCCACCAGTTAATAAAAAGAAAGAATAAAAACGATTAATTTTAAAAACACGTATCGTTATTTAAAATTGAACCTAGATGGCGTTATTCGCGTAGGCATAGATCATGGAGAATGTATAAGTAAGAAAAGGAAGGAAGGGATAGGGTTGGATATCTACTTACACCAGGATGAAAACCTTTAGAATAAGCTATAATAATTATTGTGCGTAAAGTGAAAAGTGGATGAACGGATGCAGTGTATTGCCAGCGTCATTTTGGCTTAACATCAGCTGAGATAATGATCAAACAATATTTTTTTATTAAAATAATAATGAGATTATACCGATTGTCTTAAGCTCGTCTCTGAGTACGAAATATTATGGAAAAATCCCTTGTTATAATACAGTATGGTCGTAGCAGTCGGAGAAAACTCATGAAGGCGAGATGAGCAAAGTTATCGGAGGCACGTCAACGGAACGTCAGCGAGTCGGTTGTTTTGTTGCGAAAAATAAACGTTGAATTTTTAGCTTTTTAATACATTGTAGTAGCTTTGTTATAGATCTTATAACGACATTGTATTGCCTACAATACCGTACAAAGTTTGATTCTCATGTACTAAACTTAAAGCTGCAACCCGGCCAAGTGTTAGAGCTAACATTGTGGGTATCCGGTCCACACAACAGCTTCTGATGCTGGCTTCAACCGGAGAAGTACCACAGCATCAGAGAATGCTAGCGCGAAGTAGAAGTACGCATGTATCGTTTCGTCTGATGAGTAAGGTGCTACGAGCTTAACACTGAACTTCCGTGAAAAAATAATATAACGATTTAATTAATACGTATTTAAGTTGAAATTATTGTATACCTGACAACAATTAATTACAGAACCATCGGACAAAACGTTGAATCGAAAGTCAAAACGGAATCCTATAAAACAAACATAAGTATCTCCTTTAGAACTTACAAACAACAAAAATTAAAAAAAGAAGTTGTTTCCCCCGTACCTTGAACAGCCACAATCTAATTTGAACTCCATTTAACGAAGGATTAGATTGAAACTCGGATGCGACTCTTTTGTCGGGAGAAAGGCTGCGTCTGCACTCGATGCACTAACATCCCTATGATCGTTTAGATTAAGATTAAATTCCTTCACACGACACATAAAAGGCTTCGCCGCGCGTGTGGCGCAGTGTGAATTGTAATACATTTCTGATGACTTTTTAATTCAAGACTTGTGTGAACCGGACCTAAGTCCGTCCCTCTCAATAATAGACACATTATTACTGTTGTTAAATTGGTGATTACCCATTTTGTTGAGTTGACACGAAGACGCACAATGTGTCGTTCATTAGCGTCATTCGTAACAATGGCGGAGCGGACGACATAATAAAACTTACCCATGTTACCTCGATTACAATTTACTCGACACCTAATAACAGCGTTTCATTGTCAGTGACGTTAATGTTTTGATTATGTAGGTTTTTTTACTTCAAAATCGAACTTTTGCATATCAATTTGAATTTTATTTGCAGAAGACGCATTTGAAGTTAAATAACCTATAAAATTATCGATATCTATAAGAACTTACAATATTTTATAAATAGATTCATTTTTTTCATTTTCATTTCATTTTTTAAATGTCATACACCGATGTCTTGACTATTTCAACGTAACATGTAACAAACGCCGTTTACCTGTAAGAAAAAAAAACTGATTAAGAAGGAGAACAACAAAACAATAAATTCATTGTTTGGGGTACAGAAAATAACAGGGGGTACTTTTTATCCTGAAAATAAAATTGTTTCCAAGGTACATTAGACTTTCATTAACAATATCGGTTGCAGGTTCAGGTCGGTTTCAGGTTTTAACAATAACAACTTTTTTTCGATAACACATGTTACCGAAGTTAATACGCGCTACGGTTTTAATACGAAGTTATTATACGCGGTAAGATGATTTTATTGTATCCTACGAAAATCTCCTTTGGAAAATCGACCGATCAACTAATAACTATATAAAAGCAAGGCACAAGCAAAGTATAAAAGAAAAGATATATTTATTAGAACTTAACTTCAGAACGTGTAAAATTTCTCGATCTACCCACGTCCACAAACAAACGTTTCTAAAAAATGACGTGTACAAATATTCCGAATTTGGAGATATAGATATCCAACTAGGATCCATGAGGGTTTTCGGGGAAAATTGAATGACGGCAAGTAACGAGGAAAGCCGGGTCAGGTACGGAGCGTTGCTCGAGTGTTGTACAAACAGACGGTGTTTGTTCACTAGATTGGGGGATTATGGCTACGTTCGTCACCTTAAGACACGTGACTGGAAGCGCTTTGTATTTTTGTAGCATATTTTGTAAGCAAATTTTACTAATTTTTTTTGAAAATTCCAAGTAAGTTGAAGGTTGTGCTAGGGTGTTTGACGAAAGTGAATTTTTGGTGGATTCGAGCCCATGACATTACCTATCTACTGAATTTTATTGTTTTTAATCTGTTATGTGAGCACCTACCTATACTCATAATGATATTGATTCATTCATTCATAAAAAAACACAAGTTAGATAAAGTGTACAGCACTGATGTCCATCTTTTATAACAATTACCGTACACTACAAGTTAACTTTTCACCACCAGATGGTATTATAATAATAGAAAAAGTATTCCGTGTACGCTTTCTTTGTTTCTTGTTCCGATGTTTGGAATAAAGCGAAGGTTTTGATTCTCACCCCGAGATATACCAAGTTGCCGAATGAAATGCGAAAAGTTTCTTCGCCCGAGTTAGGTAAAGCGTAAAATAAAATGTACACGTTGAGTTACTTTGGTGACACGTGTTATTGATGGTTCTATATAATTATTATTCCGTAACATATTGTATAATACCGAGCAAATTTGGGTTCTTACATTTAAATCATTTTAGTCAAATATTATATATTACAGCTCACTCCCCACGGTCACGGAGGTCCCCCCTCTTCCCCCTATCTACAGTTCTTCGATGACAAATTTTAAAGTTAACTTAACAAGTATTCTTCTAACTGATTATTTTAACCAGCACTACCTTGCTATGCGTTAAACTATATAAAATGATTACTTTTAATTTTTATCTTTTTAACCTTCCCAGGAAGGTCAAGCCCATTCCAAATCACAATCCTGGATCCACTGATGCCTACCGGATTCGTGTGAGTGAATTTTAATATTGTACAAACGAAATAATAAAAATATAGTCTGTTACATTTACGTAACGTAGCTTTTTTAGTGAAAGAATTATTATTTCGACTCATTGGTTTCTGTTTAACATACAAATAAATATTTTTTATTTAAAATATTTATAACCTAGTATCGAACACACATCCAGAAGAAACAAAAAGGAAGTATATACTTAATCGATGTTTCCCCTCTATTCCCATCAAACACCTTACAAACAAACTCAACCCGTGTTAAAGTCAATATAGAAATTGATATTGTCCTATCAATCGTTCGTAAAACTTTTAGTACACATTTAGCTGGCTTAAAGAACCAACGGGCCCTGAAGCTAAAAGCTAGCTGATAGACTCTGACACATTTCGACGCTAATATCCGAGTGTTTTAAGATGTTTTATGGCGGCCATTATAGATAGCGTCTCCCTCCATCAACGTTACTTCATTTACGATACGAAATTAACTTTGTTGGCAAACTTGTGTTTTATCTATCCTTAATGTTTTTTCTTTAAACTTTTACTATGACTATAGAATCAAAACTGGTCATGTCCAATTTTGAATTTCAGTTTTGAGGATCCACACAAACTATTCAACTAAAAAGACTATTTTGCATAAAATATGGCACGACAGCTATTAATTCGATACCAACTGGTTTCTTGCAGCGATGGGCAACCGACTGAATCTAAAAGTATGCTATTGCGCATTCGACTGTCGATATAGTAGTTTCTCACAAAGATCATTCGAACATATTTATATTTTGTAATACTTATTATGCGATGCTTAAGATAAACTTATTTTACGTCGCGGCTACGTAACTCTAGCTACATATGAAAATATGTGTGCCAAAATAGATCAAACATCAAACGTTTCTACAAAGTTATGTCGTCATTTTGTTGGTAACCGTCATTGTAAACGAACTATGTTTAACAAACTATCGTAAGTTAGAGTTGACACGGCAACCGTTAGTCGACGTCGATAACAATCGACTAACATCGATTATTATTAACTTTTATCGATTAAACTGAAAATCGACTAATTACATAAGTTTTAGTAATAATACCCCATCGTTAGTTTTTTGTACTCAAGTTTTTTTTATTTTTATTAAGTCAATTTCCTAAAATGATTTAATAAAGGCCTGCAACGCCTCTGCAATTCGTCTGGTGTTGTAGATGTTCATGTGCGTTCAAAAAAATACTTTGCATATAAAGTCGCATGTATAAACTTGTTTAAGATACTAACTGTTCGTGTGTCACACGATTTAATTTCAATATTGCACGTTAACAATATAATACGCAACTTACGTTACTGTTGGGTATCTTGCTTTCCAATCCTAACTAATATTATAAATGCGAATATGAGTTTGTTTGTTTGTTACGCATTAACTCCATAACGACTCAACAGATCAAAATAAAACTTTGGACACAAATTTTCATGGGAACATAAAACAATACAAAGTTCCTTTTATTTTTTATTTTTTCCAGCGGGGAAGGTAACAAACGAGCAAAAAGATAGTGGTTAAATAATTATTAAAATCAGTAATGGTATGAATCGTTTGATAAGTTTCGTTTAAAACCACATTTCAAAGTAAGCAGCAACATTAAAACCGTCTAACTAAGACGAAACACTATGTAGGTTTTCTTAAAATGGGTCAGTTAGCAGAGACAAGTTATCTGAGGCCCGAGTGCGGATCTTATGAGAGATGATGAGAAAGTATATCAAGATCGCACTGGAGCGTAGTTTTAACACACTTTCTTTTCTGTTTATTTTTTGTAAGAGATTTTTGCGAGTAAAATGTTAAAGCGGACTAAACTGCTACATAAAGAATGAAGAAATAAACGAATGCTTTTCTTGAACAATGAAATACAAGCAAATATTTATTTTTCATTACGGCCACACAGATCTTTATGTTTTATAAGATTCTTCAATACTTTATGTTACTCAAACATAAAGATACAATTCTTTACATAATACATTTTGATGTCCTTATATTTAATTTTAACTACATTTAAAGCTTCTAGGACATACTACGATCCTTCAATACAATTATTGCCAAGGGTGGGAGAACTCGTGCGTTCTGGTCACTCACCAAGGCTGTCCAAGCGAATTTTTGTAAGCCGTCTTTACCATCTTTGCGCCGGGGGTATGACTCGTTGGCCCATACCGCAAAAGAGAAGGCCGCTCTTCAAGGCTCTCTTTTTGCGTCTAACTCGACTCTGGAGGACAAAGGTTTGACCGCCGAATATCCCGTGACACCTTCGTTTATTGATTGTAACATTATGGTTTTATGAACGCCTCTTACAGAATATCGTTCAAAATTGTTCCTTCATATTCCATATCGTATCGTCGTTATATTATTTTACTAATGTTACCAAACAACGGAATAACTAACAACAATTTACAATAACCGTTATCAAAGAATAACGCAACAGCGTAATACATTCCTATAAAACAGCCGTTATTGCTATCTCTGATCTTGGTATATTACTAAATAGAGTAAATATAAAAAGTCTTGGAATGGCGGCCACGAACAGATCGACGCAGTGCTGTTAGGCCTTCCACAAGATGGACCTATAATCTGATTAAGGTTGTGGGAGTCCACTGGATGAGGGCAGCAGGGGACCGATCTTTGTAGCGATCAATAGGGAAGGCCTACGTCCAGCAGTAGACGACTTTTGGCTGAGAAGAAGAAGAAACGCAATGTTAACAATACACTGGAGTTCATGGGATGTTTTGATTTAAAAAAAAAAACCTTTAGGACCAATCACTCTGTGATACAAAATATGGGTCGTGAAGATTCAAGGAATTAAATAATAATATATAGCTTTTTAGACGAATGATTATTTCCCATGGTTCAAAGACCGATATCCTCGATAGTTATTGTTCAGAAAAATCGAAAGCGCCAACAATGTACGGCATTGTGTAGGGACAAAGTAATTTGCTGAAGTGGTAACACTTCGCACTCTCCCCTCCTCCACTCCCTACCCCTTCCCCTACCCTACCGAACTTCCCCACTCGATAAGGCACATCCACTTTATAAACTGATGGAGACTTATAAGGAGTTCTTTTTTGTTGGTACTTGATTATATTTAGCAGGAGCAGCGCAGCTGTCGTGAAATATGCCATGGCCTTTTGGCTGCATGTTTCTAAAATATATAAAATAAGAATGCGTTTATTTATCTATATACATACATATAAACCTATATAAAAAAATCATTGTTTGTATGTTTGTTTGTCCTCTATGCATTCCTAAACCACTTATCAGATTGTGATGAAACTTTGGTAGAGTATTTCGAAGACGCCTGCGAAGGTTTGTGGCTAATAAATACACTAAACTAATCTATTGATAGTAAACAAATGCATTTTAATTTTTTAAATTTTTATGTGCAATTTGTAAATTAATTCATTTTAGGAATATTGGGCGCATTGTAGTGTGAGATTTAACATAGTTAAAGTAGTTTTTCAGAAAGCCAATTTTATCTATGTTACGAATAGATTAAATAAAAATATACTAGAAATAAAATAAAATAATCATATATGGCGAACGTTAAAGATATATAGAGCCTAGAGACTTTTTTGCACAGAAATAAATTTAAAAAAGATTGTTCTAAATTCATCCCTTACTAGTAGGGGATAAAATAAAAATGAAGAAACTATGCGAGCGAAGCCAGGGCGGGTCGTTAGTGTATAATAATAATGTTTTTTTTTGTGCGTCAATCGCGTGAAAATTACTAAACTTAGTTGAGTATTTGTGACTGTGAACAATCTACGCGGAATCGTCCGTAAATGGTTCGTTTTATGCTATTATTTTTTTAATTCTGATGAAAATTCCCCTTTCCTTCAGATTATATATTGAGTTGCTGATATCCTCAAAGTATTTACTTTTAACGTCAGTGAAATTTCACAACACGAGGACATAAGTAACAGTATGGTATTGTAATAAATGTTTTGTTAAAATTAACTATTGAAATACTTTCCCAACCGCACGAAAGTAAATCTATCGGAAGTTTAAAACGTTAGTCGTTCAGAAAATAAAGTGATTAAAACCGTGGATGTGGACTCTGTGACTTTTTCTCTTTAAATAAAAACAAAATCCACGGAGTGGGAAAATGAATTCATTCTATATTTCAGTTAAACGATTTACGAATTAAAATCAAATCGCCGTAAGAGCGAGAATGGGAAATCAACAATTCAATCAGTTACGATACAAATGTTTCCAACCTCAGTCCCGATTGATACTAAAACGCGCAAGTTGCATCTATAAAGACGCTCAACGTCAATTTATTCATATACATTGGACGTCTCAATCGTTGAACAAAAAAAATTCACGAAGCAAAAACACCATGAATCGAGCGTCTACCGGATGCCATAAAATGGAAACGACATACCGTAACACATAAGTTTCCCTTAAAACAGTGGGTAAGGGTACCTTCACACTAGCGCTCAGCGGTTACAAACATGTGGCACTAAAAATATCTTATTCAATAAAATAGAACGTAACTAATATTCAAGATTTCATAAAATATTTCTTACTTTAATTTCAATAAAGACCAAAGTTTTAATAAGAATTGTAATTTTATCAAATGGTGGCACATGGATTAACCAAAAACTAAATCACTTTATTCTATTTATTTAATAAAATATAAATAAAATACTAAGGATTATATTTATTTGAACAATATTATCTAAAAAATCGTTAACACAATATTGATGACATAACCTATCAAAAATGTTGCCCTGTCACCTTTTTCCATGTAAAAATTTAAAAATACAAATAAAAAACTTAGAGGCATTAATTTCTCAAGTTATAGTATTTTCCCGCGTTTTGAAGTTGCAGGCTTGCTGCCATGTTCAACTATCCCGTCGCTCTAATGTGACAGCGGCCGAGCCAGCAGAGTGTCGTCAAGCACGCGCGGGGGAAGCCGGGGGAGAGACGTAAGCGTTTCCAAAGAGCCGATGAAAGCCCTTCAGATATCGAACAGTAGGGTTGCCAACCGAGACCATAGTGAAAACTTTTGCAAACAACTTATTTTATAAATTAGCGCACACAACATGATTTCAGATAATTATTTTGTGATCCTATTACATTTCTCTGGCTTCTTCCTCATCAATGCAACAATACATTTAACATTGGTAAAGCCCCTTAGCGGAAAAAGAACGTATCTTGTATAGGCTTGTATGATCGAAGTTCATCGATAGTCTGCGATTACGATTGCGTCTTCTTCTCTCTTTTCTAATTAAATTTAAAGCGAAAGAAAATAAAAAGTAATCCAATATGCATAACATAAATAAAATTTATTCCTTGATCTACCCACAATCCCTCGATAAGTTATTTAATAATGTGCGCTAGTGATTAAATATATTTGTTTCTAGATATTTTGCAAAACTAGAAATTATACAACTGCTCCTCTGCCATTACAGCAGATACAATGTTGGAGTATACATACGTAGTTCTTTTCAAGGTAAAATTTATCTTGTTTTTTCGTGTTCTTTCTTTGATAGTCATAATTTTTTATATATTTTACCAGTAAATTTTCAATATAACGTTTGTTTATCGACACTAGTTGATATATTATTAGTCGCCAGCCCAACTGGGTTACTTAAATTCCCTGAATGGCAGGGATTACATTTTTTTCTATGTCGGCATTGCGTGAAGGTTCGTGTTTATTGTGGATCAAATGGGATAATTGGCTCGATCAGCGTTGATTGTTCTATGATCTTGTTCAATTCGAGGGCTCCTCGAGTTTGTTTGTTTGTTCATCGTTTTAACGCGTCGTCGCGGACGTGTTGACTTAGTCAACAACTTTTCACTTTCAATCAAAATTTGTTTGGAATATTCTTACAATGTATTTTTTTATTTCACAAAATCATTTATATAACGGATAGTGAGCAGCTTGATGGATGATGGAGCCCTAGGATTGATTTCAATCATCTTAAAAATATAATGAATTGTTTATGTTCGTCGATGCTTTGCCTATTCGAAATGGAGTATCTAATCAATAACCATAAATGTATTACCATAATTGTAAGATATGAAAGTTATTGACAAAACAGTTTTAAATGGTGTAAAAAGGAAAGCAATTTCTGATATAAATGAATATGTTTGTAAATTCTTAAACAACTATATAAAGAAGCCATATATAAATGAGTCAGCCCTGGAAGTGAGACAAGAGGCGAAGAGACCAGGAGGCGTACTCATGTCTACTGCGGTTGCAAAAATTCACTCTCCAGAGGTCACCCACCCCCATTCATTAGGCGATAATTCCATTCGCGTGATAGAAATAAAACGCCAAGTGTTGTAACGTGTCGCAACATTCGCGTAATGAGCGCGTCAAATAATTGTAGAGCAGGGTGCGCCAAGGATCCGATTTGGCATCGCTGTCTTATATTATGTGCCATAAAAAAAATAGGGATAGGCGGATATCATGGATTTCCATTTGGCGCGATCCTGGCAAACCTCTATCACTTCTTCAACATCCATATATCTACGCATACATCATGCTCGTCGGTTACGGTATAAATCAATACAGGATTTTAAGACTGTTTTGATTATTTTCAAGTTATTTTGTTTACATTTTAAAACCATTTTGGTACCATACGTATTTCTTCGGTATCAAAAAAATAATATTTTACGACAAATATTGCACTATTTGGAGCGGATTCTGATCCCAACATGAATTTAAGTAGTATGAAAATAATAACTTTAAGTATAATTTTTTATCATACTACTAACATTAGATCTTAGTTTTATTGTTACATATTAACAAATATGGATGTATCTCTGAATTAAATAAATATTATTATGCAGATCTTTTGCGAGTGTTAGTTCTACTGTTTTGATGTAAATTGATGCAGTTTGACTAATGTATTATAATTTTTTACAGTTTACAGTTATATTTAATTAATGGCAGCGACAAAGATAAAACCGCTAAGCATCATTTAAATCATCTAAATTTTAATATGAACTGCTAAATCATTTACAGCTGCATAGATGAGTTATGTCCTATCATTACAACCAACTAATTAGTAACTGACAAATAACTTCGATCATAAACAGAAACATGACATACATCCGACGCCATATTTAAAGATAAAAAAAAACTAAAAACCTTCATCATGTCACTCCCGTTCTATTTAAACTGGACGTATTTCAAATGAGCAGGGCGGTGTCATTTTTACAGCTATACGAGCATCTCCGTCGGGTATTAATTACAAAGCTTAGCGCACACGCGCGGGCCAACAACAGTAAAACTATTAACAGTAGGTAGTCCAAATAGTTTGAAATAGTTTCCTTGGCCGGCCGCCAGGAGCGCTGCGCTCGCCTGTGATAGATCGCCCCGCCTTGCTTTTGACACGGTTGTAAACAAAAATAATAAATAAGAAGTTGTAGCTGCGAACCCGGCATATTTCGGTTGTGTACGGATTTTATTACGGCTTACTTCTCTTACGTTGAGTTTTATTGCTTTTACGTAACATTAGAAATGGTTGGATACTTTATAGGCGACAGGATCGGATACCTCTTAACTTGGGTACAGTTATTTATACGAGGTTTTTATACATCGTAAAATATATTTTTTGGGTTTCGAAGGTGCGTTTACGGATATCTGATAAGTGAATATTTAATTTACTTCGAATTTGATAAACGTATTATTTAAAACACACATGGATATGGAATATGAAAACAATTTCCAACTTGTGCACACTAAAACATTTATTACGCCTCTAGAATGTTCTTGTTTGTAGATCTATCCCTGTTGACTAAGTAAATGTTGCCTTGTTTGAGCTGGGCTCTGGTATAATAACTAACAAGTAAAGTGCCGAGTGTTATAATGCAAGCAAAATCACAACTACCCACATCAGTGCGACTAAGAAAACTCCAATTTAAACTTGAACTATAAAGACGAACGCCTAAGTCTAAACTTTGTATCAAGCACGGCGGCCGATCTAATTTTTCGCAAATGTATACTCGGCTTTATACAAGCTTATATTCCTAAGTATACGCCAACACATCTACAAGCCCTTTAGGGAAATAAGTTCTTTAGTGGTGCGTCCTTCGGAGCCGTCGTTTAGTAGATGGCCTTCCATCTAGCGGTAATTACTAACCTTTCCTTTATGATCCTAAATGCCAGTCTAAAAATGAACGAAAGCTTTTAATTATAAATAATTCGTGGTACACACGTACCCGCCTGTTTCCGATTCGGTTTCTCTCTACGTTGCCGAAATATACGGTGATTAAGTACAATTTTGGCCTTTCCCGAGGGCCCTCCAGCACTTCCGGGAAGTCTAGTGACTTCCGCCGCTCGGCTTCCGGTAGGATACCGAGGGTATTTTGTACTTTTTTTACAAGAGGCCCCGGTAACAGTTAGGTTGCAAAAACAAAGTTTCAGAGAAAAATGGAACGCTTTTCAAAGAAAAAAACAATACATGTAATATTTCTAAAAACACACAAAAACATTACATATAAACAGATACACATTTATTTGCCGTTATTATTGTGAATGGTACTTGGTTTGTTAAGTTGCTAGGATTGTATGCTTATCTACTATAATCGAATAGATCAAATATGAAAGGATGCGTAAAAATTCTTCTTTATATAATATACGTTACTATGTACAATCATTAGCTAGGGCATCAATTCTTCGGATGAAGTTAGCTTTGAAATTGGAAAACCTCTATACCAATGTAACTCAAACCGAGGTTCCCTTTGGCTACATAGTTACATTATGGAAACTGAGGTGTAAGTGTTCAGTTGCTTTCTAATCCGGAAAATTAAACGATGTAGGTAACTGCCTGCGCCAAGGTTCCCGGAGCAGTTTTATATTTAGTAACTCTTAAAGACATTTAGGCTTAGTGCTATCTGCGCTCTGATAAAGCTTCATTCCTTATGGCTGATCCTCGAGGCAAACAGAGACAAGGAAGTCACAAAAAATAGTTGTGTTAAGTGAAATAATCTCTGCCTATTTCACATGTAAACAGATGTGTGTAAATATTTATAATTTTCTCAATACTAATTAATTGATTTATGAACCGAAAATAATAAACAGTGGTTAACATGCGGACTGTTTACGTCAGCTGTTTCTTGTCGATCTAACCGTAAACAGGGACAGACAAACGACCACGCATCTACAAATTTAACAATGCAACTATACAAGCACCTTACGACCCTTCATCCAATTGTAACACAACTAAAATTAGAACGACGACCCTCTTACTCATCTGCAAATAAAACATTGTAAAGTAACAATCGATTCTAACGACCAAATCAAAGCACTTTCGACTTTAAAACAATAGAGCTTCTTTTTAAAATCCCATAGTAGTTGATAGTTAACGTATTATATCAAGAAGAGAGTTTAAGCAAGGCGATGACAGGCATTAAGTATAGCTATTGGAGACTCGCTGAAAAGGGGTTGGTTTGATTTCATCGTTGATCTTGTACTATTTTTGGATTTGTTATACACAAAAATACGTCCTTACAATAGGAGTCACGTATATCTTGCTGTAAAAGTGATCGACCAATAAAAAATTATTTCGTTTAGTAAATTAGGTCACAATCTAGCTAATTTAATAAACAAAAAAAAATTGAAATCGGTTGATCACCTTACAGCAAATCTACTAATTTAAGCGCCCAAGAAGAACTAAAGTGACCGACGTTGCCCGAAGAATATCAAAGCTTAAGTGGCAATGGACCGGACCAATGAAATGAATGAAAAACCGACGACCAATGGGGCCGTAAGGTACTGAAAGACGCAACGGCCACAACTATTGTGTGCATGGCCTGTGAAGACTTTACTCTCGATTTCATCGAATTTTATAAAATGACTTAGTTTATTTGATTTATAAACCTAAATCGATAACCGATGAGTGGTTTAAAAATATGCAATGGTCTATCATGAATATTTTGATATTCAAATATACAACTATATGAGTGGATTGGTTATACATATATTGGCTTGACTTATTTCAATTAATTTTATGCTGTAATATTTTGCGCCGCAGCCTTGATATAGTTCTAAAATAGAATTAGAATAATTTTCTTAAAATCGCGTCAGTAACTGTTTGGTTTGAAATCTAAGGACAATCGCTATAATGTAATATGTAAATGTAGAAAAAAATATATAGAACAGGGCTAAGTGAGGAACCAAAATAGTGTAAGGATAGTTTAAACTGCAATTTTTATTAGTCTCTGTCTACTACCTGCTAAGCTTATGAAATTGTACTGAAGTAAACTGTTGTATGTATTTAATTATAGGATTTATTTTGGGGGAGAGCGTACCAGGAAATTGTATTTCCATTTCTCCTATCCGATTTTTCACTCAAAATGGATGTAGCAACGTGTGCGCTATAATCGCAACAAAACTGTTTTTAAAAAAAAGTGTACGCAAAATTTTGTACGCTTATAGAAATACCTTGATTGTAACCAAAAGAAGCGGACAAGTATTCTCGATAGGTATGTAGTGTCCCATAATGACATGTACAGAAGTAAACACAATACAGACAATGATTTACAAACAGTTCCGACTCATACTGAAGCAATAAAAGATAAGATAAAGATGCTACAACGAGCAATGGAAAACTTTACTGACCGTTGTAAGTACCGTTTGTAGAACAACAACTTATTAAATTTCACACATATTAACACCATCCGTTGTTAAAAATTTAAAATAAACGTTTTATATGTAAACATCGATGCACAATAAACTGTCAATAAGTCCGAAAGCATACCGCATGTCGGTATGTTATATCATACTATTGTTTATACATGTTCGAAATATTTTTATATGAACCAAACATTTGTTTACCATTCAGTAATTCTCGTATGCATGACAATGAGCTGTTAACCACGATCCAAAATGCTACATAACAACATACGTTACGGAGCAGGTATATTTAGATATTTTGCTATGACACATAGATTGTTTCATAAAAAATCAAAGCACAAAAAGACAATTAACATTCCTTTTTAATAGTTGTACTATCAGTAATCACAAATGTTGGTACTTTTTGAAAATATGAATAAAAGAAACGAACTCGATGATTTGAAATAAACGCAAACAAAACAAAGGCAAAACGAAACATTAGGATTTTTTTTATTATACGCAACCAAGTACATTTTTCGATTGTTCTACAAAAAAATATGATAGATACATACTTATGTGTCTACAAATTGATATACAGACTGGAGATTCTTTCTTTATAATATCGGTTGAAGGACAAAAGCGTTATATTTCGTTCAGTGATAAATTAAAACTCAAACTGGATCTGTCTAGTGTTGCATGAGTATCGGTGATCGGATATTAGGCTACCAGCAGCTCGTTTGCCCTTTTATGCTATAAAAAACTCAGAGTAACGTAAGCAAACACTTAGTAATGTCATCCATATTGTCGATTGTTATGGTTATGAACTTAAAAACAAACTAAGTTCCCCTGACGGTAGACACATAAACAAAACAAAATAGTTACCGTACGATATAACAATGTTTAGAGATTATAAGGAAACTAAAACACAATAGAGTGGATGCAATGAGCTTATTTTAAACATGTAGAACCGATAATAAACAACGTTTGATTCGTTACTAAGAAAAAAACTAACACGTGTGGGACAAGCAGCGAAGATAGAATTTTTAACATGCCTACATTATTTGATAAAGTTCACACCTAAGGTAATTTTATAAGGTAAATTTAATGAAACAATTAGTATTCATTATTATTCGTTCACATATTTTTCTTAATAAAAGCTATATTACTTAGAAAGAAATTCTTAAATTCTTCTTGTTCTATCATTCAAATTAAAAACTTGAATGATAGAACAAGGGGGGGGGGGCAATATAAAGAAGAAAAAAACAATTAATATACAAGGAGTTCTTATATCGATCAGATTAGTGATTAATATTAGACATACTAAAGAAGGGCGATATAAGGAGCACCTATAACCGACGACATGTATGCGTAGATGTATGGATGTGGAAGAAGTGAGAGAGGTGTGCCAGGATCGCGCCTACCCCTCTGGGCTACGGATATGACCGCATGTTTATTAATTTAAGAAGCAATTACCATGCATGTAAACATACGTATGTACGTGTTGTCTATATCACAAGGAAACAGAATTTTCGTTTATCTAAGACACTTTTCATCAGATCCTATATCATTATTATTAGTATCAGTCTGCTTTAGGACATAACCTTTTTAAAAACCTTCGACTTCCAGTGCCGATATGGAACCAACGAATTGTGTCTTTTGATAAAATTTACAATCTCATTTTCTTTCATCTTAACTTTAGACATTTTGGTTACCACCTGTCTTTTATATACTTAAGAATGGAATAATAAACAAACAGACGTATCTCGCAGATGATTTTTTTACAAGCAGAATAGATTGTAGTCTAAATCTATTTAACATCAAGATTGAATACAAGCTCGCGAAGCAACGATCTAGAATGCCAGATAGATGGAATACTTATGCAAATGGATTCTGTTGGAGTGCGGGATAGAGCGAGGGGAAATATCGCCGGGTAGATTAGGGCTGCTGACTGCGGATTTAACTTCGACGTATATCAATAGAGCTGTTGCTTGTGGTACAACTTTAGTCCAGGTTTATTTTGATATACTACTCAAGTGTACTTAATTCTAAGAAGCAGGAATTACAAAGACATTTAGTGTTACACATAATGTATCAGTATTATTGAAATTAATTGTATGTGTGTATTTCACTCGATTAATTTACACATCCGTTTTTCTCGTTCTGTAATGTATAAAGTGTGAATTAAAATTCATAGGTAAGAATTTTTATGAAAATAACAAACGGAAATATTTAAAAATAGACGAAGTAAAAATAAATTTAATGTTACCGTAATATTTGGACAATACTGTTGGGAAAACAATACGATTGTTTGCCCCAACTCAAAGCTTACCCGACGATCTAAATAAACGAAAACAAATTTTCAATTGGAGAGACTGATTCAACCCTCCGCTCTGGGTCTGAGAGTGGGATATCCGCGCAAATCCCACTTTGATCGACTTCCCAAGTCCCGTTCAAATTATACCGTGTTTCATACGTTCACGTATACTGAACGCAAGATCTGACCTTGGTAAGCCAACTGATAATTTTTTACTTCTTTCAATCGACCTTCGATGAAGATCATCGGTCTAGGCAAAACATTTTTTTAGATTGGCTAAGCTACGGTTTTCTGCATTAAATGGTTTACCAATATTTCATAGAAGAGTATTTTCCGATTAGTATTTTTTTTAATTAATTTATAAAGTGCGTAGCCGAGTGGAATGCTACGAAAATAAATGTAATTTTACTACTTCTAATAAACGTAATACCATTATTGAACGAGTGTATTTTCAGAAGTTATCTTTTAGTGGAAATAAATATTAAAATCAGTTGCGTAGTTTCAAAGTTAACCCATTACAAACAAACAAATGTTTGATCTCAACACAACTTTAATATTAATATAGATGATTTCAGTGTTTAAACGACCACCAGAATAGATGTATGATTAAACAGTCGGTAAGGTAAATAGCCGATTTCACTCACTTATCGTGCCCTTAAGGGCTTAAAAACATCAGAGATAAATCACATTAAAGCGGTCACCTATCCAAAGACCTCACGCGTCGTTTCTTAGATATTGAGAGTCATAAGTATTTTTGTATATTTAAATTTTTAACAAGTACATTACGCCCGCGATGTGCTTTCTCTAAGCCTAGTGAGGTAATTGTACTGATTTTTGTTTTATCGAATATATCGATATGTTTTTTTTTATTATAAACTTTCTCTATAGACCTTTGTGTTGCTTTAATCCAATAAATATTAGAAATGCAAGAGGTAAATTAGATTTTACCTCTTATCTCGTCACCGAAGTGCATAAAATCTTCATTAACAATATCGGTTGCCATGGTAATGATTATGTTTTGACAATAACAACTTTTTGACACATGATGCCTATAATTTGAAGTTATTATAAGCGGAATCATCTTACGCAAAATTCCCGCAGCAATTTACGAAAAAGAGAAACTAATGCGTGCGAAGCCGCGGGCAACTGCTAGTGTTTGTATAAATATGCAAAGTTAGGCATGCAGTGAACATGTATCAACAAGATAAATATGAATCCACCTAGGTAAATTTATTTTGTAGTAGTCCGTAATTTCACTTCCGGTATACCGTGATTATGAAATAATAAATGTCTATTACACATTTATATCAATATCGGAAATAAATATTATTGGAATCATTAAAAAATAGTTTAAGTATTCATCGATAGCAAGGATACTACACTCTTAATATAATTTATCAACAAAAATTATGCTGTTCGAATCGGTAACAGTTAAAACCCACCCTTTTAAAAGGACTTAAGAATCCCGCAGGTACGTTTATGAAATCAGGACATCAGTTGTAAAACTTAATACCCACCTATATATCGATAACTGTGCCGTGAACAGTACCGAACGACTCATAAAAACCGTAGCGATGCCTAGCTTTGCTATAAAATACCCTCCGCATTGGATATCGGACGAATAAATGGGCTCCTCGTAAAAATTGTGGCGTTATATAAAAATAATTACCTATTCGAGATTGGTTAGAAAACGGCAGGTTTGGCAATAAATGCGCAAATAGCCAACGCATTATCCGAAAATATAATTATTATACGTAATAACATCATGACTCAACTTGCTGCCAATACCACCTTAGCTGGTTTCAATATTTTGTAAACACACATAAAAAGAACATCGTTACTTATTTTTAATTTAAAAAACAAAAGGAGTATGAGACTTTACCTAAAGACTTTTTAGTAAGGAAAACTGGAAAAAGAAAACTTTACTTTGAATTGATCGTATCGCTGTTTTATTGTCGCTATGTGATTCTTGGTGAAGGCTGAAAACGTTTGGTCAACAAATTTGAATTTTATTAGAAATGTTACGTTTTACAATCGTCTTGATTTAGCTTATGAAGCGGCGGCCCGAATTCGTTCCCGAACAGGTACCTCGATATATCAACAGAGATCTTACGTGTTTAACAAAACACAATAACTACTAATAAATTTTGCGAAGATATAACAATATCCAAAGAGGGCAAATGGTAGATAATACTTTAAAAACATAAGATAAGAAGGTTGGGATATTGGTCCGAGCAGAATCTAGATTAGATTATAATTTGGAAAGTAAGCCTAGATATTTCTTTTACAAGATTTTTAAATCGTGAAAGACAACGGTCTAAACTTAAACATTTTAGAGTTGCTCGAAAAAGATAAAGAACATAAATTTAAGCCAGTACGTAATAAAAGAGTACCCTTCTAATTATCTTTCAAGAAAATTACCTCAAAGCTCATCTAACAAGAATTTGTTTAACAAAACGAACGATCCCCACTGCGGCCGTGTCGATTAAAAAGTTGATCGCAGTTTTATACTTTTTTATAGTTATTTTTGTCTTTATTCAAGGCTATAAAGTTTTGTAAATTGCGCTAGGTCGTTAGGTGGCCGCGGTGGATGTCGGAATGGGGTCGCAACACCGCCTCAATGTTTCGGATCATTAATTTGACACTTGGAATAGCTCAGAAGTGTTACAATGGCGTTTCGTACCGCCCACAAAACGTCTGCGGGTTAAAGGTTGGCCATCCTTTTAAATGCTATACCATAATTGTGCAACATTGCTTTTGTTAATGGATTTGTAATGAGTAAGAGTGAAGGGGACGCCAACAAGCCCGATTGAGTAACACGCAAACTTTTAAAAAATTTAATAAATTTTATTGTCTTGACTTGAAAAAAACTAGATGCGACAGAAAATAAAGGGAGACATGTGAGGGGATAGACGGAAAAAGGATATTTCATTTTCCTAGTGATCCCATCCCCGTCCAATCCTATTCACATCCTGTCCTTATTAGGAATGGGTTTGAAGGGAAGAGGAATAAAATTAGGCCCACGGCCCCTCAATCATCAGACGAAACGCAGAATACTTCTACTTCCCGCCTGTCTTCGATGAGGTCGTGACATTTCATCAGCCGACCTGGCCCATTCGTGAAACAGATGTTGTTGCGAACTGGAAATGTTTAGCGCTTGATCAGAATCCTTCCTAATCACCCATCCCGTGCAATTGTAATAACGGGGGAGGGGCTAATAAGGAAAGGACATATCATTTTTCCGTTTGTCCCATCCTGTCAATTAACCGCATCTGCAATTCATTAGCATCTTGCAGGTGCCTATGGGTAACAGTCACTTAATATCAAGTGAACCGGTTGCTCGTTTGCCACCTTCTACTATAAAAAAGAATGATTTTAACATTTTTTTATTCTCTTTGAAATAAAAAAAGTGAATCTATAGCATTGTTTTTAATAAATCTCGTTATTCCCTACACAGAAACAGCCGAATATTAAGTAGGGAAACGTTTAAGATAATTAAAACCGTGGGACCGTCTGAGTTTCTTCGTTGCCAAACTTTAAGAGTTTCGTGGAAATTTACGTAAAGCCTTTGCAGTTGTTGCTAAGTACTCGGGCAATTTAGAGACAGGGGGACCTAGTGACGGTCAGAAGATGTAAGACCCCTAATTTCGTAAATCCGGATAAAACGCTACCAGTGATGTAGCCGGAATACGAATTGTCGAATCTCTTACTTTTTTATCAAAGTTAATTTAGAATGCTTATTATTTTACATGTGCTTCATAAAATACTTAGTAGTAGACATATTTCACATTCTAAGCATTATGGTTCTTTGATCTTTATTATGATACTAACTGTGCCCCGCGCTTTCACCCGCCCTGCAATTTTACTTAAACGAAATGATATTACCTACTTAATACTACCGTAACATCATTATTATCTTCCTGTTCTTTTCCCGCGTATGTGGGGTCGACACAGTATGGCCGTAAGACAGTTAAATTGATATAACTCTTTTATTTATAAACCGATTGAGATAAAACAAACAGTAAATGTTAAGTTAAGCTTACCACAATACATTAGTAACCGCACCCACATCGGTTAAGCCGTTTCTGAGATTAGCGGTAACAAACGCACAGACAAACAGACATACAGACAAACAGACAAAAAATCTAATAATCTAATAAATAATTGTTTTGGGTTTTATTGCGTCTATAAAGGCCCCGAATAATAGTCTTTCTCAAATATTTTCCATGTACAGACAGCGACCAGTTACATTTTTATTATATGTATAGATATATTGAAACCCGTTTACTTGAGTAATTTTTTAATGGGTATAGGTACACCGACCAGAGGAGCTGTAGATCTGTATCTGACACTAATTTCTTGAAGGTCCCTAAATCGTATCGTTTGCGAATACTCCAGACAGACAGTTGAACAACGCAGGAAATTACAGATATCAATATTTTATCTAGCTTTAGAATCGAACCAGCACGATGTAACTGCTAGGTGGGTACTCTATCCGCTGGGCTACAAGGTTGTCATAAAATGTATTATGTAAATATAGTGAACATATTACTAGTATGTGCGTGCCCCCGCTGAGTTGATTACGTTAAACTTCTAAGCAGTACAATAAAATGATAATTTACATTACAGATTTCGACATGACGTACGCAGTAAGTCTAATTTATATAGTCGGTATTGACGGTCGTTTGATATGAAAGACACAAATTAAAACAT
Source organism: Papilio glaucus (assembly GCA_000931545.1). Classification (NCBI taxonomy): domain Eukaryota; kingdom Metazoa; phylum Arthropoda; class Insecta; order Lepidoptera; family Papilionidae; genus Papilio; species Papilio glaucus. The sequence continues at coordinate 19,291 of JWHW01030981.1, read as the reverse complement.
AGTGTCCACTTTGATCACATCCTTATAAATATACGAGCATTTATTTTTATATATAATAATGTAGACTTATAATACCTTGAAAATATAATGCAAATACTAAAACTATACAAGTCGAATCGATTCATTGCGAAAACTGGTAATATTCAAACTTGTAGGTTGACATCGATTTTACTGACAGTTATACTTATATAAATGTGTAACAACTCCAATGAGAATAATTTCATTTTTTTTAAATCGGACATAATAATTCGTTTCATTACAACTATTAAAGAGAATTCTCAGGACAACGACTACCTGATTCCTGATCAGGGGTCCCAGCGCGCCGATAACCGTATTTGTTTTCGCCATTTCACATTGTTTTACTTTTTTTTCCTGTGTATTTGTCGAATCCCTGAGGATGTGTTATTTTAAGTAATAGTGTGTTAGAATTCACAAAAATACTCTGAATGGTTATAAAATGTGTATAAACACTTCAAATTACAGTACCTTTTACAAATTTGTAACTAATTAATTTATTTCATTATAAGAAGACTAACAGCAAATAAATATACATACTAAATTAATATTCTTAACAACAACTGGCCAATACCTGCTATTACTACTATTGCTACTATGCTATTATACAGGAGTACATGACTGCTTAAAAACAATTTCTTAAGAGCAAAACCAAGAATATAATATTTACATGAATAATATGAACATTTTAATGTTCTAAAATTTATTTGAATCGTAAAAACGTTTCGAAAAAAATGGCCGCCTTACATTTTTAATTGGTGTGTTAGATATATTTATAAAATATGGATATGGGTGTGTGTATAATATTAATTTTAAATCTTTATTTAAGTAAAATAATTGAAATCATACCTTACCTTAATCGGTCATCATTTCATATTTCAACCACGACCACATATAGTTACCACAAATATTTTAGAACTTTGTTTATGAATTACTCACTTCAACTCGTATATGTTACACTTTTGTGACATGCATTTTAAACACAGGTATAATTAGTTTACACAACTTTTTAAATATCGTTTGGCGCCAAAAAGAATGCAAAGATACAATCCCAGGTAACAACCCTGGCGTATTGCATCTGTGGAACAATGGAGACTGGACGCCAATGTCGCTGAGTCAGCTGCGTTAGCGTCCGCCATTTTGTTTTTTTTTTCAATATCGTAATGATAGGCAAAGGCAACTTTAATTTAGGGCAACATTATTAGGGCAACAACACAAAATATTGTAAAGGTACCATTAAGTTATTTTAAATGTTTTATTTCTACGATTTGTTTGTAAATACGGCACTGATTTTTATGACTCTTAATTTATTAAAATATGTATTATCCATAACTTATATTTTATATACGACGTACTATTATGAAATTTACTTAGCCGACAACGGATATGAGCAGCTGGGTACAGTAAATTTAATATTAGGAAGTCCTAATCCCCTTCTAATATAATAATTACTCTTCACATTGTTTATTAATGGGTGGTTGAGCTTTAACATCACACACACACACATGTCGAAGACTAGATGTGTCTTGTAGTGGTAGTCCTGTCGAGCAGGCTAATATTCTTCCCTGGACTACATCTAGGTGGGTAATTCTGCTTGTTGGCCGTCTTCTACCATAAAAAGAGTGTAAAGATTTACATTTTAGCATTTTAAATTTCATGCCATTTTCAACAATTCTTTTACTGAAATAACTATGTCTACATCTTTTAAAAATAGCAATTAAGCAACCGAAATAGAATTGAAAGAACAAAAAACAATATATTGAGTGAAGGACAGTCTCGTCCATCTAACAACAAGATGCAGTGTCTGTCGAGTTTGGTTAATTTTACTCGTAAATAACCATTTCTTTCGGAGTGCTTAGATTCTATAACATTTATTTATTAAAATATTAATAAATAAATGTTAATAATAATATATTTATTTATAAACATAATTTATTAATATATATAACAACGATTAATTTAATTAAGACAAATTAGCAATTCAAAGAGGTATTGTCAGTTTAATATTGGAAAATCCTTTAAAATACGAATAATTGGAGAAAAATCAACGTAGTGACGAAAACTTAGAAGAGATTTAAAAATGCACCAGAACAACATGCATCAGTTATTAAAATTAATACAGTGCTATAGCAAACTTCAAACACGTGGAACACTAGTTTGTCAAACATTCGAGGGCGTCCAGTAAAATCACCGCGAGAATTACATGGAGAAACTTTTTTAATAACGCTCTCCCGATTCAATCTCAATCGAAAAATCCCTAGCAGAAAAAAAACCTAACACAACGGTAAGAAAAATGTATAAACATGTCAGGGGACCGGTTCAGGTACGTCTTTTTTTATTCAATCTTGCGCCTATGTGTGAAAGGGATGGACGATCCCCTTTTACAAACGTTATAAGGTGTTACACACACACACGGCCACTCGCTCAGCTATTTTATATTATCTGTTGAAGAATAGAATCTATGTTGCACAATTTGGAACGCGTTCAGAATTAGATCGATAGAGGTTTCATGTCAAATCGTTATGTTTATAATTTTTGTATATTATAATTAACATTTTATACATGTAAAGAAAACTATAACAATATTATGTTATTCTTTACTTAAATTATTATTACGATGAAAGTAAATCAAATTAAGATTATAGACTTTCTTATGGATAAGATGTGTGCTCCCTTTTTATGATATAAAGTTAAAATATTGTACGACATTTTTTGCATATATAAAAAAATCGGTGGGACAAATATTTTGACCGTGACAGTAACAGAAGGTCTTTTTGTTCTCATCGTTGATCGCTAGAAGTACTCTGACTATCCATTTATTGTTCTGTGATGACAGAATATTTAAGTTAACGAACAATGATGATAAAAACTAGTAACGGCACCCTTGAAAGCCACACCATAGTAGCAGGAGGCAGCAATACTTGTATCCTTTTCACTGCATTCATGAGGACAAAGAATAAGTAGTAATAAAGACGTGACATTCGTGCAGATGGTTGATAAAACTTAATACTTGGCATTTTGTTCGCTCTTCGACTATTAAAAGGCAGGAACAGATACGATGTTACACGCTCTTTAGTTCCCGAGACTCATGAAAACATTAAAGGAAATGGTTCTGCCGAGCGAGGTCGTATATTGCCTGCCATGTTGGTGGTATCGGGCCTTTTTTACTTTAGCTCAGAATTGTAGGGAAAATAAAATGGCCGAACATTCAACGTCTCAATTTAACTTGTGTAGAGACTAACTTGATTGCGCTTAAAGTATTTAAGTGGCATTCGAATAAAAGCAATGCAACCTTTCTAAAAGCCCAGACGATTTTGTTTAGAACATTTAAATTATGAAAATAGTTCTTAACATTTTGTCTCTATTTACGACTGATCTTTCAAAGAAATGTATGGGCGACGATCACAACAAACTCAGTTCAAAATTCGGTACTTTAATACAGTACCGTATTATTTTGGTGGAATACACCATCTTCTCTGGATTGGATTAAAAATATAAATAGATATATGTATCTAGCTTTTTACTTCTACTTGCAACTTATATATTACGACTGGACGAAAAAGACAAACCAGCAAGCAACATCAACATCTACTACTATCAGAAACTTAACAGATGCGTTTACTTACATACGGAGTAGACTCAAAGTATCGGACAAAACACGTAGTTATTTTCAATATGTTTAGTAACAGTATTGGACTCGTTCATGTGATAATTCATCTTTTTACCGTATAAAAGTAAATAGTATCTTCAAAAATAAAAAAGAAGTTGACTGACAGACTTGAAATTTTGTTCAGAGATTTCTGTTATTATAAAAGTGAGCACTAAAAAGGATTTGTTTTTCAGTGTTCTAGTTGCGACCTTCCTCTAGGCCAATTAGTGAGAGACGTACAATCCCTACTGAATGAAAAGGGACAAGTTTGGGATCCAATTTTTACCTGATGTTTATTACGAACGCTGACAGTGGGCATTACAAGGGACGGGAGAGACGGGGATACGTACTCGTAAATATTACAATATCATATTCCCACAATTTAGATTATATAACACTTATATATGTATTATGATATAAATAAAAACATATATATTTAATAGGCTATTATATATACGGCTATTATAAAATATTTCTAAATCAGAGATAACTTCTGTTAAATTGTTTTACTCAAATCCCTGGTAGATTTGCTAACAATAATAGTTGTTTTATAGCACGAATATACAATTACATTTCTGTTTACGCCAATTGGGGTAGACATCATTTGGCAAATGTCTACCCTAATATGCTGTTTATTGTAAATTTGAGAAAACGGGAAATTTAAGCCCCATTATGATTTGATATTTGAATGTCCAAGAAATTTCTGAAACGGATGAACTGTCTATATTTGGAAAATGTAAAGCTGTATTCAAGATTGATGATCAAAATATTATAATTTGAAAGTTTATTTTGAATTCATTCACTGACCTAGTGATTCGATATCAAAGGCAAAGGTCCGCACAAAAAGATGATAAATTCCGGATTTATGTACAAATATTTTGTATGTACTAATGAATTTATTACATTGGCTTTATTATATAGTATTATAAAGAGAAAACCCAATAACTATTGATCCGATTTTAAAAAATCTTCTACCGATAATAAATACCTGAAAGAAGCTGGGGAAGTTTGATAATATATAATATTTCATAAGTTTAAAAACTAGAATAAAAAAGTATAACGGAATAATGGAAAAAAGAGAATAGTTCCGATTCGCTTTATTGTAAAACGGTATTCCGATATTGATGAGTCGAAACTTCTCAAATGAGCTCCCGGATATAACCTTTAAGCCGATTTCAGAGTCATACGAAACTCGTAAAACCCGACAGCAAGACGTTCGCTTCGACAATTTAACGACCCTGTCACTTTGGGTACGTTACATTTCTCCTTTCCTTCACAAATCTGACCGAGTTTTTGGGGAAAAGGGTCGATATATTTGGTTGTTTTAGAAGTATCGAAAACGTCACAGAATGAATCAATCGTTATTGGAAGTCGTAAACTAAAGTTAGTGGCATCGATCGTTCTTTCAGATGATTATTGGATCGACGAGTCTTTCAGACACATAATCTTCAAATGTTATATCTTTGACTCCTTCATTCAAGAAGAATAAAGGAAACAGATCTAAGTAATAAAAAGTAAAGAAGCGACAGTTGAAGATGGTCGGTTTGAGTTAGAGTAAGTAGGCAACGTGCCCTAGTTTCGATTCTCAAAGTCAAAACTTCGTATAAAATTATATTCAAAATTCCCGAATATTTAATCACCATAGACATAGCATGTCATAAAGCTACTGAGTAATAAAGTAATATCCAATAATAAAAATAATTTTAAGAAATAGTTGTATTGCTATAAATTAAATAGAACACACAAAAATAGGCACTGCACTGTAACTATTTTGGCAGACTTTGTTATGTCTAAACAATATCTTACGTCAATAAAATCTTAACTTAATATTCTGAACGCACCCAAAATAAACTTCAAAGCGAACCTTCGATGCTATAAAGTAGTTTTCTTATATCATTCCTGACTAGCTAAAGGTTATTTAGTAATGTTATTTGCGCATTCTTGCGGAAAGGGAAACTCACGCTTGTAATCGTAATTGGGACAAGCAGTTATAGAACTAGTTTTATGATAACTAAGGCTATGGTTTAATCATAATAGAAGACAACATAATTTAAATGTTAAAACCATGATTTCTTAGGAAACTATGGATATAAGAGACTTGAGCATAAAATTGAGTTGAAAGTTTGATATGGTTACTGTACAGTAGCGATGCAGTCGAACAGTCAATTGTTATTTCAAAGAACACTCTCGAATAGAACCCAATTCAGCAATCGATACCATTTCTATGGACGCACGGAATTGTTACCATCTCACTGAGAAGGATACAATAAAACAAAAAGAAGTAAACTAAATTTTAACCAGCGGTCGCCAACTAGCGGACCGCAAAGCCAGTAGTGAACCATGCGAGATATTAAAGCTGACTACATACGAGGCTGTAACGATGCTAAGCAAGGCCCGGTAGGTCAATGTACTTTAATACTTTTTTAGAACGAGGAGACGAACGGGAAGTCCACAATAGGGTACTTTAATATCAATTTACCTACAGCGTATTTCAAGGCAAATTCAATATTGATACGAAAAACAGATTTCAAAAATAGAAGCCACTTGTTGTCGTTGGTTAATATGGGTAGTGGAGATATCAACCTAACCGATTTACCAATCAAGAAGCAATGTCCAGGTGGTCTAGAATATGCCTTGTCGTTGACTATTTACGAGGTACCATTTACCGTTGACTACTGAAAAAATAAATACATATTACTTATCCAGCATTACAAATTCGCGGGACATCGTAGAGGAGCCTCCGACCTCGGAGAACACTGACCGATAGACTTACATTCTGGTCAACTGATGGTGATTACATAATAATAACGTTTATAGGTCCTTCCCGAATTTCTACAGCGTGCCTTTTGTAACAAAATGTTTAGGGACCCCTTTTGTAAACAAAAGGTTAAGGTGGAGAATGTTTGCACAATGACCATTCCCGGTCCGAGTCCAGGAATAGATTACGTAGCTCGATAAGGCCGGGGCTTAGGCATTGCTTGTTAAAACGCGCTAACTAAAGCCCTCCGTACTTAGATACAAGCGATTGTACGCAAAGATTTCTGAAGACAGAGGCGTTTTTTCTAACCATTTCCTTGAAACATAATTCAAAATTAATTTCATTGTCATGAATGTCATGGTTATAGCAATTACATTATTTAAATAAATTTAGTATTAAACATAATTTAAAAATATATTCTACTACACCTTTGGCCAGTTTAAACCAAAGTATTATTAAAATAATCGTCATCACTCGACCTTTCGATACTTTTTCTTATCTGTACATTAAAGCCAAGTGTACCAAACCTCTAGAAGTTCCATTAATTTTCAACTAGAAAACTATAAAAGCCCAACATTACAAGATATCTGTTTGACGTATATTTTTAACAAAAAATTCTTAAGATTCTCGATATATCTACATGGCTTAATAAATAGTTGTAAAGCCACTTTAGGCACTCCGAATGACGCACGTCTATCCTTCGTTACATAGTTGCATCTTCTTACCAAGCTCGATGATGTAGTTCCTGTGTGCGTGTGTTAGAGTTCAAAATACAGTCAATTTTATTTACTCAAATGAATTTTAAGATAGTTTTTGAATGCAGTCACTCTGTGCTTTTAAGAATCCGCTTCTTAAGTAATATTGTGACTGAACGTTGATCGTTATTTCCGACAGTTTTTTATGTGTCGAGTGAAATTTCAAAACTTTCCAGTGACAAGTTATACTATGTAAACAAGGTTCTTTACTATTATCTCCGATCTGGTCAATAAAGTTACAATATTTCTAATTCCACAGCATGTGTAGATATAATGGCATTGCAAATTTAATTCGCATTTATAAGTATTAGTTTTAAAATTACATAATCGTTGTTTGGACATAAGTTGCAATTAATTCTGATAATCTCGGTAAATCGTAGACTCAATAAAATAATTTTTATTCACATGTAGACCGAATGGTCAGAGATCACTTGCTCATTTAACATCAAGATAGCTGGGAAATGCTGGACACGACAAACGACTGATCGAAAAACGTGAAGTACTCTAGACGAACCTTTTAGAGCTCTAGGCGGCCCTTACACGTAAGATCAAGATGAGTAATACTAACAATACTAATAACATTTTACTTACGTTTTTATTATACTAACCAAACTCACATATCGCTTCTCTTTTCAGATCGTCCACTGCTGGACGTAGGCCTCCCATTGATGGCCACGAAGATGTCCTCCTCCAGTGGACTCTCGTAACCAACCAACGCTGCGTCGACCTGTACGTGCCCGCCATTCAGGGACCTTTCGGCCCCATCGGCCTTCCGTTCTGCGAGCAATATGTCAGGCCCATGGCCACTTAAGGTTTGAAACTCTTCGTGCAAGTGATGACTTATGGCGCTGAGACGTGGCCCCTCACTGTGGGCTACATTAGACGGCTCAAGGTCACTCAAAGGGCAATGGAGAAGATAATGCTCTCAGTTTCTCTGCGAGATCGTATCAGATATGATGAGATCCGCAGTAGAACTAGAGAAACCGACTAACATAATATGATATTTGTAATTGTAACAATGTATACATATTTTAAATTGGTGTAATTAATTGGAGATTTATTAATATTTTAACAATTTAAAGAGATAACAATATCTCTAAATTATGTTTGAAAAAAAAACTAACCTAATCTAGCGCCTGCTGTGACTCGATTTCAAAACAATGATTTCAAACCGGACAGGGTTATGCATCACTGCTACACCGCTCTTCTCAATTATTAATATTTTAATAATACATATACATACATATACGTATATGTGTACATGTACATATATTACGTCATATTGACTATTATTTGTGTATTGACATTTATATAATATTAGTAAAGAAATAATATTTAATTAAAATATATTTCCTCAGCTTGATAGGCCTTCTTTAAAATTGATTGGCACCTATTTGGATACTTAACAAGTTTCAAGCACGACACTGTTCAGGTATTACATGTGCTAATTATTTCATCTTGCAACTATATCTCAAAGTGTCTACTTCACCAGTTTTAGCGAAATCGTTCATATAAATGGCGACTCGAGTCCAATTATGCGCGCACGCACGATCCGTCTTTTGTCACCGTGCCAAGAGTCCAATTTAATTAAATGATACAAGCCGTACTAGCGAGACAGGCTAAAACAACAAGATTTGCTGTAAGTAGCGTGCTTACAGTTACCATGTTTATATCGTATTTATCGGACGAAATATTATATGAATAGGTGTAATAATAATTAAGAGTTTTGAAAACTAAAACACATACTAAGATCAATAAGATAGATAAGATAAATGGCGTTATTTTCAATCTCAAAAAATCGCAAATTCTGAAGATCCTGGTATGGATAATGGGACAAATTATTGCATTATTATCGATCCTTTATAAGCGTGCAACGTTTCGAATGAATCCGAGGTTTTGAAGGGGTTCAAAATCACGTTCAAAGATTCCGTTACATACAAACAAACATACATATACACCAAGCTAATAAAAGCGTTTTAATATATGTCTGTTTGAATGCGGCGAAATCAAAAGTCACTACAGTTACTTAGTAATATAATAGTTTTTGAGTCAAGTTCGTAGACGTCACATGATTGCGGTTATCACCACGAGGAAGTGATTCAAGATAAAGGTTTAGGTATATAATTCATTTGGTTTTTGTGGCAGAAATATGACGATATTGGAAGAAGACTGTTACTAAGGTTGTTACTACAATGCGACAGAAAGAAAATGTTTGCGTATAATTTCTACATCAAACGTAGAAACAAAGACTGCCTTAGCACTTCAAGGGATTTCTTCCTATCGATCAATGTATTCTAAGAAATACAACAAAGAAGCTTCAATAGTCCAATGAAGGTGGAAGCAATGGAAGGACCTATAACAAGGCGGAGTACATTCAGGGAATTTTAGTAGCATTGTTCAAATTACTGAGAATAAAAATAAACAAAAAACAATAAAGACATTTAATATTTTTAAACTAAATTAAACCTTTCATTTTCCATCTTACAGTATTTCATACTTTGTATTATGCCATTAACGCTTACAAATCCAAAAATCTTGTTAGTGTCCGCGTGCATAACTAAAGGAAGCTTTGTGTTAAATTTCACATTCCTAGGTCCAATAGTTTCACCCGTGCGCTGATAGTTAAGTCAGTCAGGTTCCTCGTGTAGATGAAGATAAGAAATGAGTACTCTAGGTGTCTGTTACAAATTCCAGGAATCCTAATATGATAAAAGGCCACTGTATATTCATCCGTTTAAAGCTTAGTAATTAAGAACGACTTCTGTGAATAGATACTTCTTATAAATGAGCACGACATCTGCATATCCCCGCGCGTCTAATAGAGGTAAATAATTTCTGCTGATAAGTGCAGATAGTCCATTAATGTCATTTCTATTTCGTCTCTACTTTTCCCTATCTACTCACCACCACCAGTGGTGATGGACGGTGGTTAAAGGGTCTAAAGATAAAGATAATGGCTAAATTCTAAGAGGTAAAGGTAAAAATTAAGACATCGGGTAGGACGGGCATCTAAAAGTATAACAAATAGGTGCAAATCACCTAAAAACTACAGGTTTGAATTATTAATATTGGTTGGGACATTTATTAAAATCTTTTGTATGCGAGTCAATGAAAAAGTATTCTAAGAAATAAAAGATTTATTGATTTACAACACCAAAAATTTCTGTTATGGTGTCGTCGTGATTTATAACTTTTGTAATTAAGTTTGTACACGCCCCACCCGCCCTAAAGAGGGACACATGTTCTAATTTTAAAGGTTACCAATCAATACGTGAGTTAAAAACATGCCATTTTACTAACTTAAATTAATATTTATGTTCAAAGGAATGAGGAAAGTTTGGTATCTTATATTTTATGTTACTTTAAGTGAAAATTCTAAATCCGCCCGATTTCGGACAAAAACTTTACAATTAAAACTGAATTTTTATAAGGTTTCATTATTGACTTAGTATAAATAACTTTTAATTTAATAATAACTTAACGATGCCAATCATAAATAAATGTCAATGAGGTTATTTGATAATTTCGGACTATTTACAAAAGGCTTTTTACCTCATGTTTTTAAATGAAATAAATAAATACAACCTTACTTTCTCCTATTGTGTAAGGTTACATTCTTTTTGAGGAATTATTCCAAAATACTCCAATAAAAGTTAATCAAAATACCGATGGAAGATTGAAATTGCTTCCGTAAAATTAGTTGCGTTTTGGCCAACAGTTTTCACTGCTGGACATACGCCTCCCCCATTAATGGACCCAAAAAGTTCAGAAGGGCAACGGAACGGTGAACCCCAAGGTAAACCGAAGATTTAGTCAAGATTGCTAGAATTCTTGTCTTGAGTCCTCCAGATCTTTGTAGCTACCTAGGCTAGCTAGTCTACGTCCGACATTGGACACCTATAGGCTGATAGAAATAACTTACATCTTTGAAATTTCACTTCCTCCAAATAAATACACCGACATCTTATCACCTCGTACAAAGTAACAAGAAAGAACATTAGGCAGGACATATTCCTGCAAGTCGTGTGGTCACCCTATAATCATAACTGACCGTTTGAATAACGGTGCATCGATGATCCAGTATTTTTGTACTGTTAAATGCCGCTGCATGATAAATGGATTGCTTGCATCTTCTTAAGCCTTCGTAAGTAACTATAAGTGTAAGCTGGTAACAATGCCCACTTAAATGCGTAGCTGTACTCAATTGTAACATATAGCGATATGTTTTACGGCTATATTTGAAGAAGAGGCATGACTTAAGGAATAAATAAAAAACCTATTTTGTCACTTGAATCTGGGGACACGGTAGTGTCCCTCGCAAAGAACCAACGGAACTGGGCGATACCACCTTTTTCTCGAAGCGTGTAGGTCGTATTTTTCGAACAGTCATAGTTCCGGGTTATAATTACAGGACCTCTTTAAAAAGGAAAGGTAGACGTTAAGTCAAGTTGATATATATACTTCTGCATAACATATAGTTGGAAGGAGCCTGGGCTTCCCAATTCTTTTTCCATCTCAACTTCTGCTAAATCCTACTCCTACTACTTTGTTACTATTGTCTTGTTACTATTTAAGTCATCTTCTGGTCTAAGCTATAATATCTCTTTTCAAAGCTATACACATAAACATCACATAAAACATATTGTCATCTCAGTTTTTTTAGAGAGAAAGATAGAAAGAAAGCTTTTATCGTGACACGATTTTACGTCAGTGATACCAACTTTTAGATTATATGAAATTTAATTTCTTTGATTTTTTACGAAAAGTGTAAGGTCATCGTCGATATGTACATATATTACTCTTAATTATTACTGTACTATAAACAAAGAAATTGGATTATGACTACAGTACTAATACGTAACGTGTAACCCATATGCGTGTGCATTTAAATCTTTAACAGAACCACTTTTACCTAGTCAATTACGCCATGGCATCACCACGACACATGTCGACATCTGTTCGACAACCGATGGGGCACGTTTCCGGACGCCATTCGAGGTTTTTTACGCGCCAAATTAACGCTTGCGGCTACGTTCAAAAATCCATGACACGTGCTATGCTATATTACCACCATTCGTGCGTTTGGAAATGCACAATAATTTGCCCTTTTAATTTTAATCTAAGATATTTTTTTCAAATTACAACAGCTATTGTAATTGTTAAGAAAAGTGTCTTATAAATACAATAACGGCGATACTGAAAATATCGTTGACATCGTATTTGAATATACAATATTCGTTTGTAAGATGCCAGTAATGAATCTGTAATCTGTATCAATAAGCAATAGCTCTCAAACTCTCAGCAATATTTGGAAACCAATATTTTATGGCAGAACAAAGCACTGATAGTCTTTTGCATTAAATTTACATTTTTTTTTAATTCCATATATATAATACGATGATTTCATATACTTCATATATGAACAAATCATTTTTATACTTTGAATGTCAAATTTTTACTATTAATTACTTGCCACTTCACCAATGATATTGGTATGGTGATGAATAAAACTAAACCGAAACCGAACACCAGCAAATACATTATTCAACATATTTTTTTCTAATTATAATAAAGTACTAAGATTAGCATGGACAAGCTACGTCTGATACGGGCAGTCAAGGTCATCTATCAAAGCTGCCGTGTTATACAAATAACTTACTGAATAATATATGAGTATGGTACGTTGTACAAATCTATTAACTAAAATTACATTACTTTACTTATTTTAAGTTTATAATTATATGGTGGAAATTGTATTTTAGAACGGAGAACTTATATCGATCAAATTAGTGACTTACTAAAAAAGGGCGATATAAGGAGCACCCATAACCGACGAGCATGTATGCGTAGATGTATGAATGTAGAACAAGCGAGAGAGGTGTGCCAGGATCGCGCCAAATGGTCTTCCATGATCTCGGCCTACCCCTCTGGGTTATGGGCGTGAGCGCGTATTTATTTTATTTGTATTTTAGTTATAAAGTCAAATGCATGTTTAGGTTATGGATGCAGTTTTTGTCATGTTTTCTGATAGAAGGAGGAGCAGGAATCCCATGTTCTCTGCGGTGGGATTTTTCCCACTATATTCCCATCGATGGGTATGCTTAAAGCATGCATGTACCTCCGGGATCTTCTTCAAAATAAAAAGGTGCGCCTTCGTATCCTCGCTTAATAATGACACCCAGACCCTTGAAAGTAAGTCAAAGGCTTAAAGGCTTGATCATCTGCAGTTCCTCTGAAGTTGTGCATGTAATGGGCGGCGTATTATTAGGCCAACCGTTGTTTGACCCTCTATACTATAATAAATTGTATTCGAAACCCTTGATAAAAACGTTAATACCCTTGATAATAATAACATTTATATGTTAATTAAATAATATCGAAATATTTAAATATACAGAAACTTAATTAATGATATGATATTTTATTATAATATCAGTCGAATATGTTGGGATTAGAATAACTTATTGCAACCAATACGCCTACTTAATTCTCAGACATACCTTTTATTTAAATCCACTCTTTATCAGAGCCAACTGCCATCGTACAGGCTTTACGGCACATTTTACGACTGAATCAATGGATTCGTCTTGTAAATCTAACCCTTAAAAAGTCGGTAGATAAAATTGGATATATTATATACGGGAAAAATAAAGAACTTACACGTTAAATTGTGTATGAGTTCAGTTTTGCAGTTTATGATATGCCTAGGCTGATTATAAACTGACGAAGTTCACAATCAGTCATTGACATATTATACTGTTCAGTCCTGTCCTGACGAGACTGATGGCGCAGGCTTATTGTAACAAGCGTATAAACGTGGTAGGAGTCGCGGAGTCGCATAACAGTCGTATAAATGTCGCGTACAGGGCCGCCTAGCGTCGGTGTGCTTAGCTGAAGTCTACGGTTTATTTCATTCGGTTTCAACATGAAGAAATTAATTACCTTCGGACGTATTAGCAATATTTATTTGTGCTATATATATATATATATATATATATATATAATATATGCTGTGCTATGGAGCGAGCATTGGTGATAATACGGAGTTGCAGCAGGAGCAACATCGCTAGCGCGCTACGGATCCTTACACCTTGCCCTACTGACTCGACTGAAACTTGGACAGATTGATTAATTCCTGTAAGACCTGGAACGTCTTGATCTCGTATTTACATACAGCGCATCACGTTATCGCACTTATGCCTCGGGCCACTGATCCCGTATTAATCGGAATATAATTATAGAACCGTAGAAAAAGTAAGTTTTCTAGGTTTTTACAACTGCTTTATTTTATTCAAATGCGCCTTCTATGTACAAATAAATCAATATTTATAAGGTTCTTTGTTTATTGTCAAACCTTCCATTTTATAATACCACTAAATAGCGAGACAAGCAAAATGTCCGGCTAATACAAATAAAATTAGAACTTATGAATAAGGTAAATATGTAATAAAAATTGTACCAATAACATGAGTAATGTAAATAATATAATAAACAAACAAATAAATAACATGATAAGGGTAAAGTGTGGCTTAAAACTGGATGTTGGGGAATAGAATTTAAAAAGATAGGTGTGCCAGGATCAAGACAAATGGAAATCCGTTCTATTCCTACGCCTCTGCCTCCGCCTTCTGGGTTACGGGCGTGAGGCCAATTTATTTATTTATTTATATATGATAACGCTAATAAAAATGGATATGTAGTTGAATTAAATTTATTTTTCTAGATTTCTGCAAACCCTTATTCGAAATACGTAAATGAGAACCTATGCGTGTTTGGAATAGATTTATGTGTGTAACTTCATTTGCATTTAATTTCTCTACATTTTATAATCTACCCTTGTGTTATAAAATTTACAACTACACAAAGATAACATCGAAAACGTAATTAGTAGTAAAAGTGGACTTTTGCCTAAATGTTAATTTTTCAAATAATCCTTGATTTATAAATGGTACAAGTATAAACCTTTAGAAGTTTTATATTGTTCATGACAAGCTCGAAACGTTTTATTTACAGTTGTGTTTTACAAGAAGTCTAGGGAATATTAACGAATGCTTATTAAATATTTGCTATACAAGGCATAATTATATTTATAGTCTAACAAAATCGTTCCTACGTTTAATTTGTATAATTTGAAACAAAATTTCATTATCTGTATTCCCGCGAAATCTTTTTGTGTAGTGAGAAAACATGGATTGTTATTCGGATAACCTATTATTACAATTGTTTCAGTAGAATCACGAAGAAACCTATCCATTATCTCGCGGTATATAATTAGAGGCAAAGATTTGCCTCAAAGTTTAATTCATTGATGAGATAATGGTGAAGACTCTTTGTTTTATTTTACCATTAGTGATGCCATCTATGGAATAAACTAAATTACAGTTCATTCAAATATTGTTTAATTAAAAATAATTGTACATGACGCGGATTACATGGTAATGCAAAAAATATTTATTGGTTTACTCAACAATAAGTAACAATGTAATATCGAAAAATTTCAAAATATAGCCGGGCTTTTAATTTTTGTTGGTAAAATGGTTATTGTAAATTAGAATGATAAAATGTTGTAATCGTTGGCCCGATTGGAACTAAATGAATGAAAACATCACGTCTTTGTGGACCAAAAGATACTAAAAAACGTAAGTCGCTCCGTTTCGTTGCAAGATCTTCTCGCCACAAAAAGTTATCAAAACGCCGAGCCGGGGTCAAAGGCGGGTAACACCGTTGAAGTTGAGCGCCTAATTAATAGTCGCCCACTCTCACCTCGCCGGGACTCGAACCGAACTCGTTCCCATGCTGTGTCCGATGCACACAGCCACGCCGGGCGCATCTACATTGCAAATACACAAACACCAACTAGAATCAGCGATTCATATCGACGCATTACAACGCGTTGGTTTACTCGGACGCGGAACCAACACCGTGCCTATCGATTTAACTCTATACGAGGGCCGCAGAAAGAATTCCTTATAACAATGAGCCGGTGTAACAATAAATACCTTAATGATATCCCGAGATCGGAGAGAAAAGACGTCCGGCAACGGCAGGCGGTACCCGTCCCACTCTTTTCAAAAAGTAATCCAACACAATACCATCTCATTCACGAAACATCACTTAAAATGGCACAATCTCACATGGGCACAATACGTATGAAATCCACGGCACTGGTTTGCTTGGCTAGGAATGATGTTTTGCTCGTAACACGACGCGACAACGACACTCCTCCCGCAGTACAACCGACGCACACGGCAGCCGGGCACGGACTGAACTGGTTTGCCGGGCGAAAAGGCGGGGTTGGGGGGCAGGGAGGCGACGGGTGCGTTTGGTTCGGTTTTATGAAAATATTTCGTGAGTAATGCACGTGTTATGTTGGAGTGCGTCGGCCTAGAGCGTCCTCCGATCTTTGATTGCGGTGCAGCGTTGCGAATGATAAAGATTTAAAAAAAATGTCGCATCTACACACGAGGCAGGTTGCGAGGATCTTTGTCTTCCTACGCTTTCCGTTAGATAGATGCAAGCGTGCCCGTCGAGTATCTGCGATCAAGTTTACAATGTATCGGCACTCGGCGTTCCTTGTTACATTGAACGTGACGTTAAAGCCCCGACATTCAATTATATAAAACGCAAAATGTATTTATATTCATAGCTGAAGTTGCTTCTTTGAGCTATTAGAGGTCACCAACCTCGCTTTGATCGAACAGTGCTTACTCTTACGAAAGTTCTTTTATTTTATAAAAGAACGGAAACGAGCAAGCGGCTCACCTGAAATGAAGTGACCGCTACCCATAAGAATCTCCAACAAGCTGACGAGTTGTATATGCGTTGCCAACATTTAATGGAATAAGGAAGGAACAAATAGCAAAAACAATATTTCCTTTTCCCATCCATCCCGCCTCCCACAAATCATCTTCTTCTCAACCTTTTCTTATTACAAAAGGTAGGAAGAAAAAATGACCAGATTTAGGCTTCGGGGACCTCACTCATCAGACTAAAATCAGAATAGTTATACTTCTGTCTTCTGTTCTAACGTGGCATTTCACCAGTCGTACAGGTTCATTCGTGCAACAGTTGTTGTTGCACGTAAATGCTCGCTGTACACAAATTCGTTCAAAAAACCAAAGAAAACACTGACTGTATGATTATAATTGACGTCATATTACCTATGACTCTTCGGGGAAGAATACGAATCAAATTACACCTCACTTTTCAAATTCGGTCAAGCCGTTTAGGCTTCAGGAAGTAACAATGATGGAACGGACAAACATGCATACACACCCGCGAATAACATTATCCATCTTGTGAGTCATCCGAGCAATACTACCTACACAAGTCTTAATTAAAATACCTATTTTACCTATATACGCAGTTTAGAATGCGCGTATAATTTTTATAAAATAATGATTGTTAATATTAGCACATATGTCAACTGAGATTCCGATTTCTTAACCTATGTACAAGACATAAATAAGTGCATATCGTATATTTATATGTATATAGAAATACATAAAATAATATTTGAACCAAACCAATCTTCAATAATAACTTATAATATTTTATCAATAGTATTCCTATTATACAAGCGCCTGGACTCATCCCAAATGCTATTCAACATAAAAACATTTACTCCGTTATAAGCACAAAACAACTACTATAACCTCATTAGCCTGGCTATGTTCTTGTAAAAACTGTAAAAGGCTTCAATCGGATTACAAGCGTCTGGCCGTAAATAAGCCGTCTTGATACACTGCGATAACGTGCAAAAGATAATTCCATAATGCATTATCCGGGATTATATTCTATGCACATGCCGGCTTATAGGGAACCAAGCTTAAGCTGGACTTCATATTTTATGACGATGTACTAAATTTGTGGTAATCGATACATTGAAAATCCCTACACTAGTTTTATAATATGAAACTACAAATTGCTGACGGTGTATGGATCTTTATTATTTTAACCACTCTAAGTAAGCTTGTAAAATCAGCAATGGCTGTTGAATGGGTTTTTCCGGGGAAGTGGGAATTAGGAGGCTAATAGAATCCGGCTAATAGAATGTGAAGGAATATGAATGAATGAAATTAATAATCTCTGTTGTCAAAACTGAATTCTGTAAAAAAATTGTCTTTTCATATAGTACAAAATATCTAGTAACTTGAGAATAGAATTCGAAATCAACTACCCGAAAGTAAACAGTCTGACTGCCAAGCCACATTTCAAATTAGATAAGCTATTTTATTTCCGATTGTTGCAGCTAATTCTGAGTTATATTCATCCGATATTTGCGATCCGAATAGAATGAAAGTTTAAAAATAAAAGTTCATAGATTGGAGGCCGCGGGAGCCGGTTGAAATCCTACAAATGGACGGATAAAGTGCAACGGCGCGATGTATGACGTGTCCACTAAATTTTTTCCCTGTACGAGATTAATCTATGGATCGTGATGATATTTTTACGACCACTAGCTCAGTGGTTAAAGTGGTTTACTTATATTCAATTCCAAACTTGAACCTATAAGTTATTTTAAAAATACTTTTGCCATTACAAAGCTATAGTGAGGCTTTATTTTGCATAGGCAGTAAGTTTGAACGTCTCCTTTTGTATTATTTACATGGAATTATAAATTCATCCGGGCGACACCAGATAAAATATTTCGGCTTTCGGTTGAACTAGCACTGGACTAAAATGGAATTTTGGGTTCTAAACTCATCAAAAGTACTAATTAACTAAAAACAGGATTATTTGTTCGTTAATTAGAACACCTGATAACGAGGGAAGGTGATAGGGTGTGATAAGGCCTCCAGTATAACTTAGCTCAAGACACGTCGAGGATACGATCCCCTTCTTCCTACCCAGTTTAGTAATAACCATATTTTATTTACTTGTGTGGGATAGCTTATAGTTGTAGTCATTAAATATTGCACAAGTATGCTAAGGTACAAGTGTTGCGATTACCAAATTAAAACGTCAAATTTTAGTAAGTATTTTGTTATTTGTTCGTGCACTTGAAAATACTTTTTAGTTCAGAAAAAAATGAATAAATGTTCAGAAAAAAATGAATAAACCTAGCCTAACATAAACCTAACCTAAACCTAACCTAAACCTAACCTAAACCTA
>JWHW01030957.1:148705-167895 GCA_000931545.1 Papilio glaucus | reverse complement strand
GTATCAACTGTAATAGAATAAAATAGTGTGGCAATTCATACCACTGCCTTTCCCGCATTATGTTGGGTCGGCATATTGGTTTTCGACTTCCACATGGATCCTCATAGCATGCTCAAACCTTTTGCTCCTTAACTTTTCCACTATCCGTGCTACTTTCAGGCTTCCCCTAA
The DNA here is from genome assembly GCA_000931545.1 of Papilio glaucus. Lineage (NCBI taxonomy): Eukaryota > Metazoa > Arthropoda > Insecta > Lepidoptera > Papilionidae > Papilio > Papilio glaucus. The sequence continues at coordinate 167,725 of JWHW01030957.1, read as the reverse complement.
TACACTCATTTCGTACCTTATCCATTCTTGTTACTCCACACATCCATCTCAACAGTCGCACTTCTGGCACTCGTTCATTCGTTCCTTTAACACTTAGATCCATACATTGTGACAGGTCTTACGATGATTTTGTAAATTTCCCCATTCGTTTTAAAAGGAACTCATGGTTGAATTGAAGATAGCTATACAACTACATGAATAGAAAAAAGCACTCAAGTCTGTACCATAAAGTTGTAGGCAGAGATTTAGAATTTCCACTAGGCATTGTCCTGGCACACCTCTTTTGTACACATGCTTGTCGATTAAGGGCCATTATGAGTGGGCTACTCAAAATAAATATAACCTTTAAATCTGAATTTTAGTCTAAGTTCTTGTGGCACAATTAGTGCCTGGAATTCCTTTAGAATGGGATACCAAATGTGAAACATCTCATCACATGGTATTTGTGCATTTTTTTTTTAATTTAGTCGGATAAATGTTAGCTAAAGCACTCAACGTAGATGTACCCATCCCAATACAATAACATTGTGACCTTAAATACAACAGGAAGAGACAAAGTGATAATAAAACTGATTCCGAATCAATATATCTTATCTAACCGGATTTTGATTGGCTTCCAAAGCTTTTAACTTAATTAAACGCGCGCCATTCAGGTCAAGGTCATAGACCTACGCTAGAACATTTACCGTTAGACCGAGTGCTGTTTAAGATAAAGCGACTAAACGAGTTGGATCGCACTATGGTTTATCACCATTAACTGCCCACCCAAAACTACCTACTTGAGAGGCTATAAAAGGCAGCAACGTTTCATATGAGCCTGTTTAAACATACGGGGCAACAACAAAAAGTATTTATAATCTCCTCAACTGCAATTGAGAACCTCTAACTTGGCGATGACGTCACTGTCATATTAATGTTGAAAAAAAAAATAAGAACGCATCCATCGTAAATAGATCCTAGACATTAGTCATACAGCAAGTCATACGGGTCGCCGCCCACATCCATAGCGCAACCCTTGACCTTACAGTTGATTACCAGGGACGATATGTTAAGACATTGCGCAATGCAATTAGTGACCATAAATAAATTTTTCATAGGACACGATGAGTTGGTGGGATTAACAAATGAAGAATGAACTTTTGTTATCAACAACTAGAATTAATTTTCGTGTAATATTTTGAAACGTGCATACGTCACTAAGATATAGACTTTAGAGATGTCAATCCTTAATTTCCTTTCTTTTATTCTTTTATGGAAGAAGATGGCAAACGACCAAGCGTTTCACCTGATGTAAGTGACTGCTACCCATAGATATTCGCAATAAAGCAAATAAGTTCCAGATGTGTTGTTTATCTTTAATGGAGAGAGGAGAGGATACAGGTAACCGATATTTTCTTCTCTTATTCAATCCTCTGCCCCTTCCCATCCCATTCTTTGTATCAAACGATAGGAAAGGTAAGAGAACAAACACCGGGTCTCCGGCACCTCACTCATCAGACGATACGCAGAAGTAAAATACTCCTAATTCACGCCTGTCTTTTGTTAGGTCGTGGTATTTCACCGCCCATTCGTGCAACAGATGTTTTTGCGCGCTTTACCGCTGTTGATTGATTTGACCACCTCTCTTCCTCTTCTGAACCTATTATCAAGTAATCATTCGTGTAAGGTTACTGTATTTGCTACGGCGTAGAAAAATAGAATGACGTAGTAACAAAGGAGCAATTAGTTAATTATGAGGTCCCAATTATCCACAATTGTGAGTTACCTGTCGCAACTGCGTCATGGCACTAATAAACAACCTACCTACCCTAATTCTTATTAGATACTTGAGTTACTATCTACTTTTATATCTCACGAAACTGACTTACAGACTGATTTATCGACGGACAAGCTAAAAGCCTAGCAATTTAAAATTTTGTACAGAGACTTCTATTATTATGTGATTTTTCTGAATTCATTCCCTAAAGGTCTAAAGGAGGGGATGGAAGTTTGTTTGAAGAAGCGAAGCCGGAGCAGGTGGCTAGTGTAGTATACATTGGCAATTAAACCACGGATCTTAAGTTCCATTCCCAACTTAGATATAATATTTGTAAGACATATTTTTAAGGATATAAAAATATACATTTTTTATCGTAGTTGTTTCCGGTTTAATGCAATAGGCACACACCCTGTCACATTTGAGACCGAATAGATACAGTGAAAAGAAATGAGTCGAACATGGAATGGTGAAAGACTTTGGGACTTACTTACTTAGAATTTTATTATCTAAAAAGGTTCCCATCAAAAGTATCTAATGTAAAAATGCAAAATCTTGCAACGAACTTGCCGTTACAAATTGTGAGATCCAACAATTTTGTTATAAATTGTTATCTAATCAATTACCTATCAACATTTATAATGACTACATCAACAGTAGACCTCTTTATTTTTCTAATAATTATAATGACTAGGTAATTTACAGTTTATATAACTTAGAGCAAATAATGTAGTTGAAAGCGGATCAACAGTTAGCCGCTCGATACTCTATAAAGTATATTTAAGACGTACAAACACAAGGCCAAACATTGATCGCATGTAACCAAACAAACTTTATAACTCCAGCACCTGAATCAACACATATACATAAAGTGTGTACAATCTGGGATAGACGATGAGACAAGCAGGGCAGAAGGCAGGCACAGTTTCGTCTAACTGCAACTCACAAATCGAGAGAAATAAATTGGATTGGTGACTTGCTAATGTTCCCCAATACCGACCAGTTAAATACTAAATATGAATAGTTTTTTCGGTAATTGAGTTAATTCAGTATATAGTATATGTACTATATATGATAAACAAGAAAGATAATTTTCGATAGTGGAACCTGACGCATCTTACTTGTATCAGCCATTCGTTTTAGAGTGGATAAGATCAAAAATTTCTAGAATGGTAGCTAAGTACAGGACACCTCAGCGTAGGCAGACGTTCTCCCCAGGTGGACTGATAATTTGGTCTACATTTCAGTAGTGCACTGGAGGGTGGCAAAGGGATCTTTGGTGGTGTTCCTAGGGAAGACTTTGTCCAGCAGTGTTGTCTTACTTATCATCATCCAGATGATGAACCTGTGCATAAAATGATATATACCTAAATTCACAAAAACATTTTGGAAGGATGAAGATATTAACAGTGACAAGACAAAATTTAGATTGCGAAAGTGAGTGGCGGTGTTCGACGTCACAGAAGAACTTTTATCGATCAGATTAGTGACATACAAAAGAAAAAGGATGTCAATATAAGCTACATATACGCGTAATCACAGATCCTGTATGCGTAGATGTATGGATATAGAAGAAGCATGTCAGGATCGCTCTAGATGAAAATCTAACCTTTGCCTGATCCTCTGGATTACTATAGTGAGTACTCATATATATTTATTTGTATCATAACTAGACTGACTTGTAATAGATTTAGAGCATTACGAATTATGATCTCTTTAGTAGTTTTAAAATAACAATGCTTGTGTCTGACCTTTCTGGACAGCGAGGCGTTGTGCAGCTCATCCAGCGTTGGCCGCGGCGCCGCGTGCAGCGACAGCACGTTCCTGTAGTTGTCCAGCCGCGGTAGCGCCTCCCGGGTGAAATGCCTGCGATCATAAGCACGTACTTATAATAGGAGCACCTTCACAAAAGTTACATAGACTTTGACAGGCTCTTTGTACAAAATATACTGTAAGGGTCTTTTTTACGGAAGAATGTGGTATGTGGGCTAGCGGATGGGAGGAGGAAGATAATTGAATAAGGAAAGGAATGAATAGGAAAAGGAAATATCTTTTTTATGTCTATTAAAAGTAGGTGACGCATCTGCAACTCATTAGCTTGTTGCTCGCTCGCTTGCCACCGTCTTCAATAAAATAATGTAGACCAAGTCGCCTTAAACCTGCCGGAAAAAAGTAGAGGTAGAGGCCATACCTCTTGGTGGTCAATTTTACCACCAAGAAAGATCAATTACCTGAATTTACAACCCGAGACGTTGGCGCAGAAAATACCTGACCCCAAATTAGAAGAGTTAAAGATAAGAACGAAGGATACACATCAGCATTCTGTGTGTTTGGTCCCTGGTCTAGATAGTTTATTCATACCACTATTACTGTTGAATTACTTTGTTACTCTTGTACTTGTCTTGATACTGTTCTTAGATCTTAATCTCTTAGAGCATTTTTATAATAGATGATAATGTTACAATGTAGTTTTCTTTCACTATTCCGTTGCAATGCTTAGCTTTCATTTTTATGTTAAGTATTAACCAATGACCTGGTTTCATTGACTTCAGTGACATATTTGGTTCAAATGCAAGCAGACCGGAATCAGAATCTTTTTTCATTAAAAAAATCATCCCGAAACTCACATTTGAAGTACGTAATACGCCTAGCTAAAACAACAAGATACCAAAAGACTGTACTTTGTCCAAAAGACTGACAGAAAGCGTAAGAAATGTTTTTCAATTAAAAAAAACAAATTTCAAAAGTTTATGGAAAGAAAAAATTATACCTTCCGCAAACCACACGCGTATATAAACTAACAGAAAATGCTACTTTAAAAACCAGGCAAAAGTTAAAGACGGGGATCTTCTAGTTATAAAAATTGCTCCAGTGTTATTATACATTAATTAATAGATTTGCTCTTTGTATCCAATTATATTTCACATACATCGTACTGGAATAGAAGCGATCTAGGTGGAGCCTGTTTATTCTGATATAATGCTTTGGTTTAGACTTGCGTCATATCCATGACCAAAGTGGAAGTCTCGTGGACTATTTATAGAGCAATAACACCTGATGCGGCCGCTCCTATTGGTCAGTATTTTACTCATTTTACTGAGAAATTGTCGCCATTTTAGTATCTTTCCTTCCTCGTTAATCCTTTGATATCTTAGAACCGATCAAGTTGCCGAACCTTTGCCGTTTTTACACGAATAACCCAGAAGAGTAGTAAACAAAGATTTTTATGTTAAAATTTGTGAATTCCTAAATATTTTCAAAAAACATTTCCGATGATAGTATAAAAAGTTAGATGGCCGCCATGTATGCTAAATGACGTTAATAATATCTTGCAATGAAACAAGGTATATGTTCAATTATGACCTCCTGTAGCCTAAACGACTTGACCGAATTTGAAGAGTGTGACGGCATTAGATTCCTGGATGATAGGATGATGTGATCAATGACGATAATCAGTCAGTTAGGTTTTTGGTTCTTTTAATTTAACTATTACTTACTTCTTCAATATGGTTGATCATGAAATTGTACTTTTAAAAAAGGGAATATTTTTTTACCTGAAACTCTTCGTATATTTTGTATCCGTGACTGTGAGGGGGTCGTCGCTGTCCATACCGGATCCGTCAGACTCCGAGCCCTCGTCCTCAGTTTTATCATCTTCCATCTGACAAAGCAAAAACAGTGGTTAAAGCAAACCTAATTATTTTTTATTTCTCCACTTAAAAGTGTAAAGTTAAAACAAAATTATTGCTTTTTAAATTGTTTTTTTAACTACATAGTCACATTCGTTTACCTAAATGTACATAATACAAAATATTTATGGCTGGAAGAAACAATTTTTTATTGTTTTATTTAAATTGTGCATAAAATAAACATTGCTATAGGGAAGAAAACTAATAGATTGGAACAAGAGTATCGATTGTAATAGAATTTAGATTTTATCGCGTTTATTTTACGTTTTTTGTTCCCGTTCCGAGTACTTTACAGCGCTCATGGTCACAGGGGGGACTGATGTGTTTGACGGCCCAATGTCAAAGCTGCTGGCGAAGTATCTTCTTATTTTTAATTATTATTTCTGGTCCGATCTATGCAGAATGTGCTCACGGTATTTTAAGATCTTGTATCCTTGGTTTGAAATTTCGTTTTATTAATCACGGGATCCTAAGCTGGTGGTAGTACCCAGCCATCTTGTCCATTGAAATAAGGATGTCTTTTAATTTCAATAGCCTCGCTTGTCATCTAATTATTAAAAATCGTGACTATAATTGTCGAAATACCAGCAACACCAGTTTTAGTACAGAGCTCGAATTTATTCAAAAGAAGCTCGACAGGAAGCTGCTCACGGCAAACAAACGTCACCTCTTCCGATCAGGTAGGGCCATGAGTCATGCAGTTGAATGGCAGCCGCGCAGCACTACGTAGTATTCGTGACCAGAATTAATTGTTTTATGTCTATGACTCCATTAATCTTAATTAGATACACGTGACTTAAGGTGGCATTTCACTGATGCAATGTTAATAGCAACGACTTTATAAAAATTATTATATATCGACTATTGTTGTGAACCATTTCCAACCAAGTGTAAGCTTGGTCGGGAATGGTTTTAAAGAAATATTAGTAAATTATTTCGATCATCTATTTATATTTCATATAAATGCCCGACTAGGGTTGGCGTCGGGCAGGCGGCCGGCCGTTAAAAACTGTAGCTAAAACCTATTACAGTATGGACTAAAGTCGTACTTTGACGACCTCACATAAAAAAGTGGGAAAAGGGCAAGGAGAAAAAAATTCTCACATTAAGAAGTAAGACAAGTGAACGAGAAGAAGGAAACGGGAAGTAAACTCAACTGAAACACTGGGAACAAGGCAGTGAATGATAGTAGACCCATATTATTAATTCATTCATCATCGTATTACCTCCTTAATGTGTTAAACCCCCTACGGGTTTATCATACAACGGGTACAAGCCAGACATAAAAAAACACTTATTATTTCTTACAAAAATAAATGTTGCCTAGACTATTTAGGTATTCGAATCCTGCTATAATCACAGTGATTGGTTGTCGACGTCAGTTGATGTCAGGAGGCTATCTCGTCTAGAGTAACGTCCTAAGCTTAGGTCATCATACAAACAACACGCTTGAAAACTATTAACAAGTATATAATTTTGGTTATTATATATGTTTTTGTATTTAAAACGTGACGAATCCTGAGACTTTTGCCATTTTACAATGTAATTTTGTTTAGTTTAAATTATCTTTCGCATTGATTGTTTTTAATACTTAGGACTCAATGTAGTACTAATAAAGTTTACATGAATTAATGCTTTGATGTTCAATGATGACAATTATCAGTAACTACGGCTCCCTACGTGGCGACTGGATACTGGCGACCTGGGGAACGTTCCCACTAAACGTCCGCGTCCAATGTAGTTTACAGCTTGCCTAACACAGATAGTCGTCAACTGGCACCCAGAGTTTTCTTAAGGGAATTGACTGACTACTCTACTACTCTGCATGGTGACTATCGGACGCCAGTGGTTGCCAGGTTTGGGTCGCTGGACGTCGCCAGGGCGCCCAAGTGAGGTATAGCTCTAAGAGGTATTAAATAGCTAATTTACCCTTTGTCCTATAAAGTACCATAGTAAAACGATTATCTAAGGTAATTTCAAATATGCATATATCGCACTAACAAACAACTAAAGCGCACCGACATTCACATCGGGCACGTTCTTATCAGCGCGTGTACAGTAAATTAGCCTTTACCGACCTGATAACAGTGTTTATTCTCGTATGTAATTTTATGAAACCTTAGTACATTAAGCCAATAATAGTATTACGACGCGATTTTCTTAAAAGTCGTATATTTAATAGATTGTTAACGTTAATTGTGTGTAAACGAGAAGATATAACTTTTATTATTAACATTATTACCGTTAGTTATGATCACCTCAGCGAATGACGGTTATATTACGTTATCTAGTCACCACTATTATATCGAACTGTGATACTATTTTTATGTAAGAAGGTGGCAAACGAGCAAGCAGTTCACATGATCTTAAGCGACCGCTACCCATAGGCATCTGCAACAAGCTAATGAGTTACAGAGGCGTAGCCTATCTTTAATTGAAAAAGGAGGGGATAAATAGAAAAAAGAATATTTTATTTTATCTATCCATCCCCTTCCCCATAAAATCCTCTTCGCGTTGCTATCCTTTCCTTATTACAAAACTATAAGAAGAGAAGAGGTCTAAGCTCAGGCCACCGACACCTCAATTATCAGACGAAACGTATGCTTCTACTTCACTCCCGTCTTCTGTGAGGTCGTGGTATTTGACCGGTCACCTGGTCCATTTGTGCAACAGATATTGTTGTTGCCGGCCTTAACTGCGGCGGAGTTTTTGAGAAAATGACATCTGTATTCATCTTACATATTATATATTCCTGCATGATGCTTAAATGTAAAAAGTTCTAAGTTAAATTAAGGAACCAACGCCACACGTAACTTTAACAAAAACTGGCCATCACTGGTATCGCCTGACGAGAAACGTAATTCACACTTAGGCATAAAATATTAGTTGATCATATTTAATGAACAATTCACGAATATTTTTTATATATACATAAATTGTGTAACTGTAACCGGTATAAACAGATGGACGGGGCGTGCGTTGCCGTTTTACTTGATAGTAATTCGTCTACTCGTGTCATAGATGCGTGATGTGTGAATCAATTTGTCAACATGAAATAATTTTGGAGGACAAATTTGCCCGCATCCTTACGAGTGAAATGAAGACATAGCACTAAGTGGCGCTAAATGCAACCAAAAGCTACACGACTTAGTTTATAAGACTAAGACCGATAAAGTACCAGGACCTCAAGAGAAACCCGCGTGAATTAGAAAGTGTCGCCCGTTGAAAGTGGTGATAACAATCCAATACTCTCATTCCATTCCCTTTCTTACAAAAAGGGATGGCAACGCCTCTATTAATTCTTCTACCAGTCGCAGATTTTATTAGGTAACGGGCGTTTACCGCACATAAAAGCAACCATAACTATAGACGAAAAACATACGTCATAACTGAAGATACTGCATTGTTCGTAAGATATAGGGGTGACAAAAAGGACATCTTAAAAGATTCATACAAAAGTTATTTCCCTTTGTAACAGTCCATCCCGTCGGCCGCTCAGTCTAACACGCTTCCGGTAGCTCGGAGTACCGGTACAGAGCATACCAATCATTTTAATCAGAGCACCAGAGACGAGTTTGCTTTGAAGATATTTTTAGACAGGCTAAAATTAGACACACCCACTCTTACGGCCGCGGCTAAATCGAGCGGGCACCTAGGGTTGGTGCTTCTTAAAAAATACACAAAACCACGGGTGAACAAAGGCTTGCTGCCTAGATAAACACACCTTAGAGTAGATCCTCAAAAATCACTGCAAAAATATGTCGATTTTTGGTAGTTCATTGATAAACTTTTTACTTTTTCGGTCTAGCGCCGAAGAAATCAAAATCTAAAATTTGATATCGGTATTGTCCGTCGCATACTCACCATAGCAAGTTCATCCCCAGATGGGTTACTAACATAGATAACCAAGGGCATTCTATTTGCTTGCCACGTGTCGGTGCTGGTGATTGTCGTCATAAATGATAATATCCAGATTGTGACAGCCCTATTTACTTCATTTCCATATTGTTTAAGTGTTGAAGGTATGAACAAGTCGACGTATGTAACATATGACTCACGCACAGTATGCTATCATTTGTTCACAGCATATACTGTAATCTGATAAAATACATATGAAGACGGGCAAGTGGAAGTATAACCAGAATATCCAATTTTCAAACCGATATATTTCTACAATCGCTTAAATATTAATTAGAAGAAAAGTCTAATATTATACACAAAATACCTATCTATACTTATGTATATTATACACAAAGTACCTATCTACACTCAGGTATATTATACACAAAGTACCTATTTATACTGAGCTATATTATACACAAAGTACCTATCTATACTCAGGTATATTTTACACAGAGCACGTATACTTAGGTATGTTAAAGAGAAAAGATTTGATTGTTTATTCCAGTTAAACTGAAAAACTATTGAACCGTTCTTAAAAATTCTATTTCTAATACAAAGCTCTTCTCAACAAACATATATATCGACCCGGGCTAAGCTGGGGCGAATCGCTAGTATCTTCACTTAGTGTAAACCAAAGTCGCTTCCGATTTCTGTTCCCTTAGATCTTTCAAAATACGGAACGGGTTTTAATGGTGTTTATATCAATTGACAGAGTGATCCAAGACGAAAGTTAACATGTATAATAAATACTTGCTCAGTATACTAAAGAAAGCAGAGAATTTTGAAAATTTGTGGCAAAAACCTATTTTTGTGCGCTCACAGTCCAAAAGCTGGCGCTAAATCATACGACATAGCTCAAAATAATGTACTACGGAATCGTATATCTTAAAAAGATCTACAAAAAAGTCCGCCATGGCGTACATCTGTATTTTAAGAATAGTTTACTATATACCCTACCCATTCATAACATAATTTAAATAATATCTTGAAGTTTGCGAAAACAAATAAGGCGGAATGAAGTTTGCCGGTCAGTTTAAAAATTTGCCTATTTCTTATGAAGCTTGTCGCTCTTGAGGATTTATTTGTGTAATCTCCCATCATCTATATCATTTAAAACACTATTCACTTGATCATCGAAATGATACTTAAAAAAATCGAAACCAGAAAAGTAACTGAAACAAAACAAATTTCATATATATAAAGGTATATAACAATAAACCTGCTTATGTAATAAAGTAATAAGGAAATATAAAAAGGTAAATTTATGAATAATTATTAATACTAAGAATTGCTGTAAACTGTAGTTGTCACAGATTATCAAAGGAATTCTTGCATAAAAAAACACCGTTTAAACGAAACTAATTTACTTTAAAAGTAGTTGTTCTTTTATAATAACCGATATCATGCAATATAGAAATTTGCTTTATAACGTGATAATAAATATGCGCTCATGCCCGTAACCCAGAGGAGTAGGCTGAGATCATGGATTTCCTTTTGGCGCGATCCTGGCACTCTCTCGCTTCTTCTACATTCATACATCTACGCATACATGCTCGTCGGTTATGGGTGCTCCTTTTTTTAGTAAGCTACTAATCTGATCGATATAAGTTCTCCTAGGGCGTCCCCTACCAACACTGCCAATCACTATTGCAACATAAATTTGTTTCATTAGTCTCCCTTCATTCATCCTTTCAACATGCCCGAACCACCGAAGCATACCTTTCTCAATTCTAGTCACAACATCCACTTTTAAGCCACACTTTTCCCTTATAATACTAGTTTTAATCCTATCATTCAACTTCACGCCTAACATACTTCTTAAGGATGGCATCTCATCGGATTTAACTCTACTTAGCAGGCTTTTCCCGCCAAACCTTAAAAATTTATAAACTTCATCAGAGGTCGCCAAGTATTATTAAGTGAGGGATACAATTAAAAAAATATTTGTACATTTTTTTCCGATATCCAGAAAGCAAAGGGGGCGGCTTTCGAACATATGAAAATGTTTTAGTTCTATGAAAATATATTAATATATACATTTAACAATATTGGCAGTCTGAGCTTCAACCTTCCGCGGTCAGCCGGTTGCCGACCCCTGGCTTACTCTTCCAGCTGCATCAGGTTATAGGATCATTAAAGTGTCACACACACAAAGCAAACACACAGACATCAGTATAAACGAAAAATAAGCATCAATCCTTTCAACCTTACTGGAGTAGACAGATATATGAACCGCCATGTTTTTTCTCATACCATGTTACATGCGAGAGGACATTGTCATACATTGAAAACGAAAACACTAAAACTCACCTTCCACTTCAAATTTTACTACGGAACTCACGCCGCGATGTATTTTACTTGCCTTTCATTACCTCATGTACAGACCCTATACACGTGAAAGTTAATGTAATTGAATCGTCCGTCAGATTGGTTCATGACCGATGGACATGTCAGTGACAGCCAGTTACTCAGCATGATTACCTAATTACGGACTCGATAGGGCGACCACACTACGTTATTGTTGAAGGAAATTTCAAGAAGAAGCTAGAGTTCAGTTACTAGGATTGGTGTCAAAGGTATTGCTTACATTACGATGTTGAGCTTAAACATTCGTAAAGAGTTACTTAGCACTTAAGTTCTGTAATGGAAAGCTAAATTTAATACGTTAGCAACCTGATATGAAGGCTTCCGATTAATCCGCACTCCCTTTTAAATGTGTGGTCGGCACAGTCCTACCGTAGTCCATACTGTAATAGGTTTTGGCTACAGTTTTTATTACGGCGCCAACCCTATTCTGGTATTCATATGAAATATTAGTAGATTATCTAAATACTTTAATATATTTTTAACCACTCCCAACCAAGCTTAAGCTTGGTTAGAAACGATTCATGACAATAGTCGTATGGCGGATTCGAACACACGACCATGCTGTGCATGTTTCGCAGTCCGTACCCATAACCATTAGGCTATTAGCGCTTTATAGTCTCTTGCAAATTGTACGATGTTTCTAATTTCAGTGTGTCGTTTGGCATAGACCTCCTCAAAAGTTTTTCACTGTTGTCTGTAGTGCGCGACTCTCTGTTATTACTCCTTCCTATTATAATGATCATAATATAGTTATGTAAATTTAATCACAAAAATTAAACAGCATAATATTAATTCAAAAGAGTTCTAATGAAAAACTTATGTATTCACCTAAGAAATTATGTTTACCTCTATATCTATATAAATTAAATAATATCTAAGAATTTTATCCTGTGTGACGTGTATTCTTTATCTGTGAAAATAAGACATTAAATGCAATTAATAACGGTTTAATTCAAAAGTTGTTATTGGTTGTCATGGTTACGCTATGAAGTTGATGCAGCATTTAGGTTCGCGCATCGTTAAAATCCACTCTTATTATTTTTTCCCATATCTCCAAAAGAAGTATAACTTAAATAGCTACTTATATTGTTTATTATAAATGAACAGCAATTGTCCGTAAGTGTAGTGTAGGCCTACGGAGAGGTCTAACTACACGACTCTAATTCGAAACTATTAGGACAGAACCTTAAGATACTATCCCTGACCTCTCGCCAAGAATATTAAAATTAGTTTAAATTATTTCAATGAAAAAAAAAATAGTTTTAAGAACTAAAAAACACGTTAAGTTCCATTACATTATTATTATCAATTGATAATTATTGTAATACCCAAATAGCGTTATTCCCAATCTTAAAAATATCACGAATCCTAAAAATCCTAGTAAAGATAACGGGAACTATAACTATTTAAATTTATCCGACCTTGAAGATCATTATAATATATAAGTCTAATTATAAGTCGCTTTATAAGTGTAATATTTAAATGACTCAACGACGCATTTTTAACCAAACCTTCTTCTCTGGAAGATGGTGATGTGACCTACAGCGACTGATAATAATCGCGACAGATAAAAACTCAAAGAAATAGAAGCAAATAGAACAAGTAACTAAAAGGAGAAAGACAAAAGAAGACTACATTTATTTTACGTCATCCTTTGCGATAAACTAAATCCTCGGAAGGAAACTTTTTTCACACAACAGCTTAGTGACAGAAAAGGCGTGACTATGATAGCCCTAAACATCTTCGATTAAGGTATGCTATTCCCTTGACATAGTACAACCGCAGACAAGCAGCACAGTATACGAGCCGACACCGATACGGTATCCTTGTACCAGTCCACAGCGTCTTGCGCACGGGAGCGCGCCGAGGCTGTAGGAAGACCGCACACTTATCCAATTTGCGGCCATTATGATTTATTGATGGCCTGCCCGACCTAGACCGCGAGCACCCATTTACATCAACCGGACCACCTTTACTTCATTGTTTGAACAGCAACGAGGAAATATATCGTCAGTTTAAAAGATAAAAGATAATTATTGAAACTTTTCTTCCTTCTTCCTGAGTTTGACCGGCATACAAGTTGATCGGTAGGTCTCCCACCCACCGGTCTAAATCCAACTTATCTAAATTTACCTTTAGAAACTTCAATCCTATCGTTTCGTACATTCCTTCTTACCTTGAGGTAAGAAGGAATGTACTTTACCAGACAAACTCTATATAAATAACAAAGAGACGCCCAGTTAGAACGGAGTTTCCGCTATATCCTTTTCATGTTTGTATTAAATTATGATAATAAAAAAGGGTATTTAAACGTTAAAATTATAAATATTTTTGCATATTCCCAAAATTAACGGCAAGCATCGTTTGAAAGATGTTTTAGTTTCCTAGGTGAACGGAAAGTGCCTCAAAATCACTACAAACAGATGTCGGATTTAGGTGGTGTTATCCAGTCAAGCTCCACAGCCCCGAGCACCGAGCAATGCAGAGAATTCGGAAAACTTTTACCTTATCTAACATGATAAGATTAAATCAGTCGAAACTGGAATGTTAAAGCACGTAGGTAACACGAACAAAGATTGGAAATGTACTGGGACACTTGATATTACAAGATGTCTGAAGAAGAACACACACAAGTCAGTCAGTCACACACAAGTCAGTGTGGGATGGAATGGGAAGCAGAGCCTACAACTACATTTTTTGGTCTTTTCAACATAAATCATCACGTTTCAGCCAATCTACGACATCATATTAAAGCTTATCTGTTGGTGCAGCTAGCGAGTAATAACGACCGTGGTAATTCAACAAACTTTCTCATTTTAATGTATATATGTATCTTGACATACATATATAATATCGTGTACGCTTGCCTAATATGTTGCGGCCCCTCTCGAATAAACAATTCTCTAAATGTATTGATGTAGCTTTCTAATTTTATTACACAATCGATTTCGATGGGGGCCCTTTTGTATAATTTAAATCGATTTCAAATCGTCGTAACATCAAACCAGCGTAGTAAGTGGGTTAATTTTAAGCCAGTACTAACAAATACACTATTAAATGTTAGATAAGCATACTACAAGGATGTTAAAACCTCTTGTTTTTTTTTTCGAATGTACAATTTATTTTGTACTAGCTCTGGCCGGAGACTTCGTTTGCTTTTCAACGATCAATAAAGCTTTAGATTTTCTTAGAGGTTCGATTACCAAAAAGTCTTTCTTTGTGCCCACTTTTTTTAATAATAGAAGATGGCAAACAAACAAGCTATCCATCCGACTTCAAGCAACCGCCACCCAACATGCAACAAGAGGGTAACAGATGCGTTGTCTGCCTTTAATGGACAGAGAAGGGGATAGATAAAAAAAATGATAATTCCTTTTCCTATTTATCCCTTCTCCTTGAAATCTCCTTGTATTCTTGAAAATATGTGTACAAATTTAATAATCGTGGATTTAGTTTAAGCGTGCAAACGTAACAAACTTACATTCGCATTTACATATAGTTAGGACGATCAAAGAATAAGTGAAACCACGTAAGGATGAGTTGCATTATAGACATAATCAGTTTGATCAATAGCAAAATATCTTTAAAGTTTCCCACTTATGTGTGGTCAGCACAGTATGACCGTGGTCCATACTGTACAGGTTTTGGCTACAGTTTTAACGAGCGGCCGCCTTCCTGGCGCCAGACTCCTTGGAATGTCGTTAAAGTTTCAATAAAATTATTAACAACATTTATTTCAACATCGTGACATTTTAATTCAATAAACAAGGTATTTCATTAGCGGTGACCGATCAGATAAGCGTTTAGGGCAACTACGCGTGACGAGTTAAAGCTGATACATAGTATGATGGAGGCTCGTCTGTCTGTGCGCATTACAAAGCCACTGAAGCTTCCATTAACGTATAATTAACGTATTGTTTTTTACTATAATGGATTCATCAAATGCTGTGTTTTCTATGATATTGTAACATAAAAGGTACTCTATGTAGAACGTAAATATCATTGTGATGTGTGTTTCCCACAAATCTACATGAATAAAAATTAATCTTTGTATGTTTGTCCTCTATGCGTTTCTAAACCATTGATTAGATTGTGATGAAACTTCGGTAGAGTGTTCCGAGGACGCCCACAAAGGTTATTAGCCTAGAAAATCGATTTCAATTAAACTTTTTTCTCAATTAACTTATTTGAAAAGAAGGGGATATTTTATTGAATTATAAAGAGTTTTTGTTACACGAAGAGTAATAAAATAATATAATTAAAAAAATAAACACTCACACCTGAACCTCGGTAGGCAGGGTAAGCAGAGATTGGGGATTTCTATCATGACATAATTCTCTAGTTTCTTCTACATTCATACATCTACAAATACATGGTCGTCGGTTACCGGTACTGTTAGTATGTCCTTCCCTTATTATGCCACTACTCACATGCTAATATAAATTCCAAAGGCAACAACATAAACATGCTTTAGCATAAACAATAAGTTAAAATTTTATGAGTATTTAATTATAAGGAAAACCTTAGCAATAAGTGCTGTTAGCGTATTTGAATGTATAGAAAAGATTTATCGCGATTTCAGTTTTCAGGGAACAGGACGTATAAATATATATTACGAGCACTAACCGTGGGTTACCACTGGCGTTTAAATCGTGAATCGAAACAAGCTTTCTCTCTATATTTCTCTTCGAAAAAACTGAGATGGCAATATGTTTACAAGTTTATACGTCAGTGGAAGCCCACAGTAAAGGAAGTTTGTATAGAATGATTCGATTCCAATGTAATTTGACCTCAAATCTATTTGATCAATTATATTACATAGGGTTCAGCTTAAGCTGGACATTTATCGGTTCGATTACATAGTACTAATATACTTTCCTGTCTATCGAATTCTCTGTAAACTGAAGGTAGGCAACGCAGGTCGCTCGTTTGCCATTTTCTCCATAAAAATATTTGCCTAAGGTTTTTCCGTATATCCAGTTAGAATAAAAGAAGTCGGAGCTCAGTTTAGTGTATATGATAGAATTAAGCATGTAGTTACTTGTCTAACCAATTAAAACATTTATATAAGCGTAAAATAATTGAATGATAATTATTTCATCATTGGTAATGGAAATAAATACAGAGATATGCATCACAAAACATGTCCAGACATATTTACGTTTATGTAAAATAATTATTTATTATGTATATGATAAGATATATTTATATACATATATTATGTATGTTATAAATGAAGGACTGTGTATATTATGATTTACCTGACATTTGATTAAAACAAATAATATCAGTTTAGACGACAATTTGTACAAATCATGTGCTTTAGTGTCGACCAATCATAACATTTGTTAAGGTAACATTCAGACAGAACTAATTTGTATACATTTCTATAAAATAATTGTTTACTGATTGGAAGAGAATCTTACTGGTTATAACTGGATATCATCACGGTTGGGGCCGCCATATATTACCCACAATCAGTAATAATATTTATATGCGCTCACACCCGTAAACCCAGAGGGGTAAACAGGGATGTTATGGAGCTTCGTATCGAACACGAAATAAGTTTTTTTTTTTACGAAAAAAATTTTGGTAGGGGAAAACATGCTCAAAATGCGTTAGCATCCTGCTTATTTGAATTTGGAACAGTTTCGTCGAACTTTTTTTTTCATTTATTTTCTAGTATTCAATTTTGAATTCTATTGTTAAGTTATAAGGATTTATTTTTGTTGATTATTTATTTTTGAAGTGAAAACTTTTTTAGCCGCGTGAAAATTATTGTCGCGCCTTCACACTGTTTTGATTTTTGACTTCTGTCCGCATTTAGGTTGTAGGTTTTTTTTGCATTTTTACCGAGATACACAGTAATAATTTTACTACAATACGGTAGTAAAATTATTACTGTGATCTCCAAGAGAAGAGTGATCTTCCGATGACATCGTTATTTATCACAAAATATAAAATCATAAACAATCTTTTGTGTTATTTCGGCATTATAATGGGTAACACCGTGGTTCTCTAGGGGCCGTCTCTCTACAATTATCTCTAATAAATAAAAAGGTTGCCACAATAAGGGAGAGGATGTGACTCAGCTATTACTAAGACGGGATCACGATCACTAGTCGCGATGATACTCATCAACATATTTCCAGGATATTAAATTACTTTTCTTTCTTTAAACAATACGTACGAAATAAGATTCGGGAAAATGCTAGTAAAGAAAGGGTCCAGAGGAAGTAAAGTGGGAATTTAACGAAGAAGCCAAATATAAATATAAACTACTAATACCTTTCCACTAACTAACTGGTAGTACCAATGGAAAGTTATTTTCCTCTGCAGCCCTTTGATAATAAGGAGGTAAAACTGATTGTAGACGCAATACCATGCAAATAGGATAAAAAAGGTGAGGTTAATTTGGAAGCACTCTTAAGGGATTCGATTAGATCTGGGGTTGATTTTAATGGACGGGGGTATTACTTCGTAAAACAGACAGCTGCTTAGGACTAAAAGATCTTGAATGGCGGCACGTACTGAACTACGCAACGTGGCTAGATCACTCAGAGGTGATGTGGTGAAAGTTTCGGATCACCACTGTAATCCGTGGATACGATCTTTTGCCGGCTTAGCCTAGGTGGACTTCTATTGGCTGCAAGTAATGATGAAAAGATTGAGCTTAACAATTTAACATAATAAGTAGCCAGCAAGTAAATTCTAGGTTATACTTACTAGAACTGTAATGTTAAGAGTTCAAAAGTACAACATACAAGTTAAAGTAATTGAATGTTAAAAAAAGGGTACATACAAGTTGTGTGATGAACAATTTGTATGGAAGAATAATCAGTAAAATTAATCTCCCTGATCTCTATAGATTTAATTTTCCTGACATTGACCCATTTGAAGTATGCTAGATGTGTCTTTAAATTACCGATATAAAAACTGTGTGATATCACCACCAGCAGAGGAAAAAGATGGTGAAGGTGTAATTGTTAGCGGTATGTTTTAGTAGCTCAGCTATTTTAATGATTAAAATTGTGTTGTATGGCTAAAAGAGACTTTTTTAGAATTTAAAATGTATGATAGAACACATAAAAATTGTGTGGTACAAAAGTGGGTGGAATATCGCACAGAGTAATAAGTTTATTTACATATGTTTTATGCATTGGTAGACATTCATGTGCACCAAATCAAAATGCACACTTGGATAACTTTTTTACTTGGGCCTTGTTACTCTCCAACAAGATAACTAAGATTAATTCAGAGGAAAAAGGGGAAAATAAAGAAAAGATTTCTATGTATGATTATCAA
>JWHW01030957.1:123039-148073 GCA_000931545.1 Papilio glaucus | reverse complement strand
TCAGCTATTTTAATGATTAAAATTTTGTTGTATGGCTAAAAGAGACTTTTTTAGAATTTAAAATGTATGATAGAACACATAAAAATTGAATGGTACAAAAGTGGTAAGAAATTGTAAGGTGGAATATCACACGGAGAACTATAATAAGTTTGTTTACATATGTTTTATGCATTGATAGACATTCATGTGCACCAAAGCTAAATGTTTTACTCTTCATTTCTTACTTCATTACTATTCAACAAGATAACTAAGATTAATTTAGAGGAAAAAGCGGAAAATAAAGAAAAGATTTCTATGTATGATTATCAAAAAATTAGTTAACATTTTAAATATAAAAAAAAATAATGAAACAATCTTAGTCACTTGGCAACAAGACTTTGACAACATTTTTAATTTAATATTTGATAATATTCAAGTAGGAATGTAATGATAGGTTTTGTTTTTAGAATTATTTGATATATTTACTTTACATTGATATCTATTTACATGAAATTTACCAATATTAATTACTTAATAATTGTCATTATAATAGTTAGTCTTTACAACTAATAGTTATACAATATCAACACAAGACACCTCTAAATGACTGGTTTTCCTCTGCCTCAAAGGCATTAGAAAATATGCAGGACTTAAAAGCTCCCTCCACTCTAGTATTTTTGTGGTAAGCTTTTGACTTCTATAATAGAATATATATCAATTTTTAACACTTTACAACTGTGAAATCTTGTTGAATAATGAATGTAAATTCAATGTAAAAATTTTCTTCTTTACAAATATTGGCCGAATTCTTTATTATTAAATTTTAATTAAGTGAGAAGTTACATAAACAGTATTAACTAAAATCCATACCTTAAATCTTGTAGCAGACGGATGGTCTTTAAACCTCGATGGCTTTTCCATGTCTCGAAAACTACTCTTCGTGACGGGACACTTGGGGTGAAGCGTTGTTGCAACAGTTGTTCCATCGCTTTGCGCATTAGGCAACAATTTTTCTTTCTCGCTACTCTCTTTTTTAAAATGAAGGCCTGCTTCAACGTCTTCGGTCTTAGAACTCTCCGCAGGGTACTGAATATTCCCGTTGGTCGCTGCCATTGATTTTGCGGAACTTATCTTTCGAAATCTACCGATAATCACATCCTCTTCATCGTTAACTGGTGCATTGAATTTATCTATAGTCACATGAGGTTTATTCTCCTGTTTGTCATCAGACTTCACTGGGCTAAGTTCTATATCTCTCTGTGGTGACCCCATGTTTGAAAAGTATTTAATATTACACCTTTAATTCAGAAAAATTATCAACATATTTTGTAATATCGTGATCAACAATGCGACCGGCAAAAATTTGTTACCTATATTCACAAACGAATTTTTTGAATGAAATCGCGGCAAATAATAGTAAATAAGCTGTCACACTTTTACTATAAATTTTACTGAAGTTTTCAGTCAAAAAGTGAGCGAAATTTGACAAATTCAAACAACGCGGAATCGCCGCATCGTGGAACGTTATCACACGCACACCTGCTTCGAAAGTCAATTTGAATGACAATAAGGTTTAGCCAATGAGCAATGAATGATCCATGAATGAATTAGAACTGAACTTCTATGAATGAGAACTGAACTTTTTATTAGGAACTAACCAAAGAGCATATAAAATAACTGGAACTTATGAACTAACAAATGACGTAGATTAAAATCAACGGGATATAATTAAAACTAAACCAATATATCTTATGTATGACCTATTTAAAGCAAATCATCTCTTCTGTTAAAGTAAAAAAACAAACGTTATAATATATTATACAATTGCTGCTGTTGTTGTTACCTTATATAATATGCCTTGCCTTGTGAGATTATAAACTGACGGAGTTTACAATTGGTAACATCTATATCTCTACTCTAGGTTACGGTTCTTTTTGTTTCAAAATATTTAACTAAAGCAATCATTTTCATTTACCTTTTAAATTTACTTTTTGAATATGGCAACTCTAGGTGAAACAACAAACTCATGCATAGCATATATCACAGAATACTTTTTATATAGGCATACATACATAATAAATTAAACCACCATTCATTATATCATATAGTTTATATGTTCTTTCAATTATTATTGATAAATACATACAAGGAAAAACAGGGACAGGCCTAATAGTTTCATACTTTTTAAATAATAACTACAAAATAATTTGCTATGGGGTTCGATGAAGGAAGTATAGTTTTAAATAGTGAAAATGAAACATATTATGCAGGACAGACTATTTTCGGCAAATTGGTATTCGAGCAAGACAAGGTCAAAACGTTTAGAGGTAATCAACTGAAGATTTAAAAAAAAAACAATGTTTTTAATTTAAAAAGGAAAGAAGTAGTTAAATTCTAATTTTAAAAGTAATTATTGTATATAAAAACGTTTAGAGGTAATAAACTGAAGATTTAAAAAAAAATCAATGTTTTTTTTTAGATTTGAATGGCATGTTTTTTTTTGTCGGTTAAATTAAAAGTAACTTGGTACTTTGTTTACTTTATAACTGTCAAAATCTTTAAACAAAAATAGTATTTATTGGAATATTTTTTAAATATTTCAGGTTTATATGTTAAAATGAAGGGTTTTTGCAAAGTTCACTGGACTACAACCCACACTGAAAACCGCGACAACCATCGTCACACAAGGATAGAAAATCATGATTCTTTTGAAGAATATTTTAGTAGGAAAGTGTTTCTGCTTGGTGGTGAAAGTGGTAAGATACCATTTTCAGATATTTATCTCCCTTGTGTGTGTAAAATTAAAATACAAATGTGCTCAATTTATTTATTCTCATTATAATACATCTTCCCCAAAGGCAGCTTAAATTAAAATACTCCACTGTAATACCTTAAAAATATTGTTTCTAAGATTGAACATGTTTACTTCTCTCAAACAATAAATTCAATAAATCTTGAAGCTATATTTTCATGAGTCCAAATGAACATTCAGTTTATCTCAGTTCATATTGTTATAAAAAATTATTTAGTTGAAAGTAAAGTTTTGATAAATATGCACCAGCTAATGGCCAAATACTGATACATCAATTAAATATTTAACAGTGTCTTAAACATTCGAATCATGCTTAAATTCTAAATTCATATTCTCAAACATCAATTATATGTATATCTTAAATTTAATAGTGAAATGTAGGACTGTTGTCTATCAACACCATTTTTCCGTCATAAGGACTCAAATCAATTTAAGTAGCCCAAAATCTATGGGTAGTCATGAGTACTCGAAGTCTGTTTTGAATAAACTATTTACAACATTGTTTTTATTAAAGAGTAAATGACTGATTAGATGAGCTTAATTGTCTTGAGTAGCATTTGTGTATACCAAAAAAAATAATTTTCCTCAAATTTGAGTGGCCATCAAATGAGTAATGGTTTAAATAATGTTTCGGCCATAAGAGTTTCAGTAATACATTACCATACATAGTTTCTGAAAAATTAAAGTATGAATTAATAATTGAATTTTAGGCATATAAAATAAATACCTAGACTAGGTTTTTTGGGTGGGGGAAGTGATTGGAAGGGGTCATTCCTGTTTCCTTCCAACACCCCCATTGTAAGAAATAACACTGTTCCTGAGGAAATAAAAATAAAAATTTCGTAAACATTCATAACAACCTTATTTCAAACGCCATAGGTCGCGTAGCTAAAACAGTGAAGAAATTAAAAAAAATAGTAACTTTAAATTCCCACTCCAGAATTGTAAAACGCACTTCCTAGATCTAGTCAATAGTTTGCTAAACCTACTTTTGAAATGTTTTACTATAATTGGCTTACCTATAAGAAGTTTTGTCATATGTATTTAAATATATTCTTGAATTACCAGGTGAATACCACTTACAACCTGGTAAACATGAGCTTCCCTTCGACTGCCCTATCCCCGCTAACTGTCCGTCTTCCTTTGAGGGTGAATATGGTCATGTACGCTATGAGATCAAAATCGTTGTGGACAGAGCATTTAAGTTAGACCAGGAGAAGATTAAGCGTATAAGGGTCATAGCACCATTGGATCTTAACTTCGATCCATATTGCAAGGTAAGCAACTTTTCCAACAATTTTATACATACTTTTTTATAGACTAAAAATGTTTTAAAATGTTTGTAATAAAAATAATTAGATGTGTTGTGCAGACCAACTATGTGATACAATTACATCTGATAATTTTGGTCAATTACAGCTTGACAATCTATTAAGGTTGTTATCAAAATAAACAGAACATAATTTACATCACTCAATTAGCACCATGTGTGCATCCATTTGACTATTATTGTGAATACATTCCGTAAATATTGTTATTAATTCATTAGTTTCTTGATTTTAAGAAGTTAAACTAAAAAGAAAAAAAAGGTGATGCTTTGAACATGCTTCGGTAATTCCAGAACTTTGACATTATAATTAAAAAAAAAACAATGAGACAAATAATTAACATGAATTTATCTATAGACAATAGAGCAAAGATAGGTATGTGACATTGAAAGCAATAATCTGTTTACCTTTATTCAGACATAGGTCCCAAGAAAGAAAAAAACCTATACCATTATGGTTATCGAGGGTTGTCAATCAGGCGACCAATAGATCATTATCTCTTTTGGAAAAAGCCAGAAGAGATAATGATCTATTGCTGTACTTTAAATAAAATTGAGATGGGATATGTAAACAGGGTGCATTTTAAATAATTATTACGGATTCTCAGGTTAATAATGCCCACAATCGGGAATGCCTATGGGCAGCAAAATTCAGTACAAGAGAAAAAGTTTAAATAAAACACCAATAGCATAATGATTATGGGTACAGATACCAAATAATAAGGTTTGAATCCATCAGAACTATGTCCAAGGACAAGGCGAGTACAAAAGAAAACCTTGTGTTGCAGGAACCAATGCAATTTGAAATAGAGGACACATACTGTTGCTGCTGCATGGGCAGTGGTTCCAGCGTGACTGTGGTAAAGCTGCCCGTGTCCGGCTACTGTCCTGGACAGACCATACCCATTGAGCTCAGCTGCTCCAACCAGGGCAGAGTTGAGGTAGACAAGATTCTGCTGGCTATACATAAGGTAACATTATTTACTTTACGTATGTACTAAACCTCGCATCTTATTTTAAAAGCCCTCAATGGTTTATATGATCTGAAAAACATTATCATGTGTTCCAATCTGCCATTCCCACCCTTTTTGAATAAGAAAATTACAGGAAGATAAAGAGAATTTTAAGAAGGAGGGGGTGTTTAGGAAAAGGAAATATCTTTTTTCCTGCTGCAACTCGTTAACTTGCTGCAGATGACTAAAAAAAATCAACTATGTACCATCTTTTATCACAAGCTTAACCTTAGTTGCAATTGTTTATATCACCATCAATTTGAACTTCACCAGTTTATAATCAGACTAGGCATGTTATAAACTGTCAGCAAAATTGTGAAATAAACAAATCATAGTATTACACAGAGTATGCACAGGTGCATATGGAAGAAGTAGTTCTTGTAAACTCCATTCCAGTCTGTATTGGACCTTTAAAATTTTAACCTTCATATCCTCAGAGAATCACATACCATGCCGTAGACAGACCGGACACAAAGCATGAAGAAGATACGATTTTAGAGCTGAAGAAAGGTCCAGTTCCTGGTGACACCACCAGGAGTTGGATGGTCGATATGGAGGTACCAGCTATGGATGTTTACAACATGGGTCCCTGCAGATATATTGATATAGAATATGATTTTAAGGTATGTCTTCTTAGTAAATATATGTTTATAGTTAGTTGAGTATCAGCAGAAATCACATTATAGAGGAGGGTTAGCGTAAGGCAGACAGCCAGAGGTAAATACTGTAGCCAAAACCGTATACAGTATGAACCGTGATCATACTGCCAGCCAAGCCAACCCACATAATGTGGGGAAAGGTCAGGGACATGAGTATCAGTATAAATTATGTTGAGCTTGTTTGAAGACTGTGAAATTTAATTGATATTTAAATTATAAATATTCGTGATACTCAGGTGACGGTATGTCCAGAGGGTTGTCACAGCAACAGCGAAGACACAAGGTCTATCAGAATCGGCACGGTGCCTCTCGTCGGTTACCAGGACAACGTCCCCAATCCACTGCAAGACCAGATGCCTAAACAAGTCATGCCAATCATAAATCAACCAACACCTACTGTCCGCCCTTTTACAAACTCGTATCCGAATCAAAATTCACCTTACCCTGGTCAAAATTCTCCTTACCCTAGTCACAACCCACCCTATCCCATTCAAAACTCATACCCAGGTCAAAACCCACCCTATCCAAATCAAAACTCTTCATACCCAGGTCAAAACTCACCCTATCCAGGTCAAAATGCACCATATCCCAGTCCAAACCCACCTTACCCAGGAGCAATTCCAAACCCAGTTTCTTATCCCAGTACTGTGCCACAATCAAACCCACCATATCTGGGTGCTATGATACAACCTTACCCAATTTCACCCAGTCAAAACGCACCTTATCCAGTTGTTTCAGCTCCAACTCAAACCACCCCAAATCCGGGTAATCCTTATCCACAAACTTCTCCCAGGGTGTCTCCTTATCCGGACAGAGCCAACAGTTCGTTGTTGAAGACTGGGACAATTGGGTTCACTGTACCAAGTTCTAATGTTCCCGTACCATCTCTACCGCCCGGAACAAATGTTCCATATCCTTTAACTGTAAGTATTATCTTTTTAACTAACAATTTATAAGAATTATTTTAACAAACCATGTTCGGAGGAAAATACTCTAAAAACTGCAAATAACAAATTTTATTTAAAGAAAACATTACTTGAACTAAGTAATATTTCTTTAAGAATTTGAGTGTCTCCAGTATTTAAAGATCGGGAACTAATATTTGTAGAGGTGCATTTCTATCTGTTATGATAGGTTTAAACATTCCGAGAGCTTATCTTTAAATATCTTATTTATATGTAAAAATTATATTGCTCATATATGGTTTTATTTCAGCCTTCGAGCAATCCGTACGCATCGGCGAGCGCGCCCGAACCCGCAACACCAGATGACGATCGTAAGTTCTATGGGATCAGATATCTTGTTAACAATCTATTCAAGGCTTAGAACTTATATGCACGTTGTAGCGAAAACGGTCAAAAATATGTAATAAAAAGTGTATGAACAATTTCATTCGTACTAGGAAGCGACTGCCGGCCGACCACTTCGACTTTCCGACGCAATTTAATTTTAAGACCTAATTACAATTTTATTTAATTTCAGCAAAATCTCCTTTAGTTCCAAAAGAAGTGGTGAGCCCCAACCCACCGTACAACCCCGAATACTTGGACAAGAAGAAGGAAGAAAAAGACTAATAATCGGCAGCTAATGTAAGAATGTTACATGTTTTTAAGGGCAATCCCCACTGGGAGCAGTTCATTCGCCGGTATTGTACCAGTTCAGTTTTGATTTTCTATAGTATAGGTATTGTTTACGATAAATATTTTTATTATGCCATTAATCTAGTCCATCTAGGGCTCGTAAAAAATGCAATTTTGTTAGGGTAAGGCCAGGTAAGGCATTGGTCTTACCCCAACAAAATTGCATTTTCTTACATTAATTATACTCGTAACAAACTATGACATATATAAATCATATTTTTTCAGTTAAGGATTGGTCTTCCTTTGTATACGTAATTTCAGGACATCCTGTACATTACGAAACCATTTAAAAGATAAAGTTGCCATTTAAAAGTAATTTATATTAAAATTCGTGTCTTTTCTGTCGGGAAATTGTTTCTGCACAAAATTGTCCTATCCTTTTTATACTCATACTGAATACTTGTACTTACCAGCGTTGTTATGATCGATGTTAAAAGTTAAAAACAAAATATAAATATTATTAGATGTAAGTTTATATTTATAATAATTGAAGACGCATTTTTAAGCGGACTTTTGTACATGCATATTTTTTATAATTAAATTTAAAAAAATGAATGTAACTATTATATATATACAAATATATTCACAAGAGGTCTAGTGATATGGCCAAGTGATAAAACTTAATATCTAGAGATGATGACTATTGTTTTATATTACCGTGGGTTTCCACTGGCGTAAAGTCGTGTCGAGATACAAACTTTCCCTCTGTCCTTCTCTCTAAAAAAACTGAGATGACTATGTTTTTGTGAATATTTTCGCCTGTGTAAACTCACGTTTAGTACATTTATATACTTTCTCTGCCCTTTTTGGGGTTTTTAAAAAGGTGCAACTAGTTAGTATGTTTTAGTTTCGAGAGTACATTTGATTTATGTTTAGTAGTATTTAATAAGCAGGATTTTATTAACAATAGAAGCCACCTTCTGTTGGTTTTGTTTTAGTACCCTAGCAATATAATTTCAATGTTGCCATACAAACCAGAGCATTTGCAACTATAGAGGGCCGCTGCATTTGCAACTCATCATAGCTTTAAATCTAAAAACATACAAATATCTCTTATATATATCTCTCTTCTTATGTATATTACTTTTATTATAAAATCAGGACACTTTGTATTAGATATTACTTCATACTATGTAGCTATTTTTACTGGTCATTTTTTTTGAAAAATACTATGTTACCATTTATAAAATGTTGTAGTATTTTGTATAATTATTTCTTTTTTTTTATTTGTAAGAGCGTTAATATTTTTGTATATATTTATTATTCGATTTACTCGGTACTTTACAAAAAAAATAACATTTATTATTTAATTCACATTATACAATTTTCGAAGAAACTCACCGTGCCTTAAATACAGATCTATATTACAAATATTAATGTTTAAGAAATAGCATTTACTACGTGACTGGATAGACAATGTTAGTTTTTTTTTAAATATGTATTACTTATAATTTTAAGCAGAATGTACGCATGTTTCTGAACGTTTATTGTTTTTTTTATTTACTTATATACAACGGTTATAACTTTTGATACATTTTAAGAAAAATAAAAAATGATTATTAATAATTATTTCATTATTTTTGTCATCCTTCACCCTGAGCTTATAAAAGTTTTTTCGATTAAAATAGAATATGGCAACACGACTTGTTGGATAGCGCAACACACATTTATATTGGTATACAAACTCTTCCATTATTTATAGGTATTGTTTATGAGAAATATTTTTATTATGCCATGAATCTAGTCGATCTAGGGCTCGTATTGGCCTTACCCTAACAAAATTGCATTTTCTTACATTAATTATATTCGTAACAAACTATGACATATATAAATCATATTATTTTCAGTTAAGGATTGGTCTTCCATTGTACACGTAATTTCCGGACACCCTGTACATTACGAAACTATTTAAAAGATAAAGTTGCCATTACAAAGTAATTCATGTTAAAATTCGAATCTTTTCTGTTGGGAAATTGTTTGATCTGCACAAAATTGTCCTATCCTTTTTATACTCATACTGAATACTTGTACTTACCAGCGTTATGCTCGATGTTAAAATATAAATATTATTAGTTGTAAGTTTATATTTATAATAATTGAAGACGCATTTTTAAGCGGACTTTTGTACATGCATAATTTTTATAATAAAATTAAAAAAATGAATGTAACTATTATATAAATATATACAAATATATTTACAAGATGTCTAGTGATATGGCCAAGTGCTGAAACTTAATATCTAGAGATGATGACTATTGTTTTATATTACCGTGGATTTCCACTGGCGTAAAGTCGTGTCGAGATACAAACTTTCTCTCTGTCCTTCTCTCTAAAAAAAACTGAGATGACTATGTTTTTGTGAATGTTTTCGGCAGTGTAAACTCACGTTTAGTACATTTATATACTTTCTCTGCCCTTTTTGGGTTTTTTAAAAAGGTGCAACTAGTTAGTATGTTTTACTTTCGAGAGTACATTTGATTTATGTTTAGTAGTATTTAATAAGCAGGATTTTATTAACAATACGAAGCCACCTTCTTTTGGTTTCTTTTAATACCCTAGCAATATAATTTCAATGTTGCCATACAAACCAGAGCATTTGCAACTATAGAGGGCAGTTGCATTTGCAACTCATCGTAGCTTTAAATCTAGAAACATACAAATATCTCTTATATATATCTCTTCTTATGTATATTACTTTTATTATAAAATCAGGACACTTTGTATTAGATATTACTTCATATTATGCTGCTATTTTTACTGGTCATTTTTTTTGAAAAATACTATGTTACCATTTATAAAATGTTGTAGTATTTTGTATAATTATTTCTTTTTTTTTATTTGTAAGAGCGTTATTATTTTTGTATATATTTATTATTCGATTTACTCGCTACTTTACAAAAAAAATAACATATTTTTTCTTGTTATTTTATTCACATTATACAATTTTCGAAGAAACTCACCGTGCCTTAAATACAGATCTATATTACAAATATTAATGTTTAAGAAATAGCATTTACTACGTGACTGGATACACAATGTTAGTTTTTTTTTTAATATGTATTACTTATAATTTTAAGCAGAATGTACGCATGTTTCTGAACGTTTATTGTTTTTTTTAATTTACTTATATACAACGGTTATAACTTTTGATACATTTTAAGAAAAATAAAAAATGATTATTCATAATTATTTCATTATTTTTGTCATCCTTCACCCTGAGCTTATAAAAGTTTTTTCCATTAAAATAGAATATGGCAACACGACTTGTTACGTAGAAAGACAATAACTTTAACCGAGGTAAAATCGTGTTGCGATATAAGGTTTCTCTTAAAAACAGACGACAATATGTTTTATGTGAATGTTTTCGGCAGTGTAGACCCTTACTGTAAAGATTACATCAACCGCCTTGAATTTTATTTAATGTTGAAGGTATTTTAAGGTGGTACATCAATCGGTTATTACTAAGCCGTTTACTTGATGCGCGATAATACTTCACGCGCGTCTCGTAGACTAAGGCTGTGTTCAGGTGGCAAAATTTTAACCAAATCGCGCGTTCAAATATCCTTATAACACACATTAAAAATAGCCGATCAGATGTGCGTGCATTAACGAGCGTCAACGAAATGCTCAGTGATAAAGTCTAGACGCAGACGATCGTGCGTATTTCTTTTGAAATTTTCTTAATTATATATTGTTTTCGCATTTATAATGGTGAATCTGAATATATTGCCATCGACCTCCTAATTGATGAAGTAGAAAAGAGGCCAGCAATTTGGAATATATGTTCGGAATCCTATCGCCCTAAAGCAAATTTTTTAATGTGTGTATTCTTTTTCTATATATTTCTTCGTAATATAACCACAAAATAGTCTCTTTCACGTCCATTGTTTAAGTTCTACCGACCAAGAGTGACCAGTACTCAAGCAAAGGGCGTAATCTGAACTCTACTTAAAATTGATCGAGCGCGCGTTACATGTGAACTAAGCCTAATTATGTCGGTAACATAGACCATTAATACATACAACGACTATTTGATATTTTCTCGCGTCTCATTACTGCATTTGTCGATCACCTGGGACTGGGCCATAGCGGGTAAATCTTGTATTTCCTACAATGAAGATTTAGGTAGGGTAGGGCTTGCTTGCGGCTGAAGAAAGGAAGAAGAAGGAATCGATTCGGTACCCGAAATCGATTCCAGTGCTTCATTTTTAAAGCTAGGTATTTTACAGCCCAGTTAATTAGACGTTACTTAATGTGAAACTTCCGAGTATTCTCAATAACAAATCAATTGAAATGTAAAAATAAACCTTGTTTCAATCATCCATAACTCTATTTTAATTGCTATCAAAATCTGCTCTCCTCTCCGAGCCGGTCTGTGTGAACGAACCCTAAGAAGTATTTCTTAGTTTGTTCACATATCCGCTAAAATTATTGTTTTTTGGAGTACTTAGTAATGCTTAGTAGTGTTCCAGGGCCGATTCTATTGAAACACTAAAGTATTTTTATACGTAACTTAATCTGTCAAATTGACTTCGACATTTGACACATGCGCTTTCATTCTTTCCTAAAGTATTTTTTGTTGTTGTGAATTCTTATTTAAGAAATTCGAATAAAATGGGTAAACTAGATGTTACTATATTGCGCTATCTAACCAGTGAAGATTTTCGAGTTTTAACTGCGGTAAGATTTGTGTTGCGTTACTTTATAAATTGAAATATAACCTTACCTTTCAACTTATTTTGGTTATTATTTAAGGTTGAAATGGGGATGAAAAACCACGAATTAGTACCTGGATCGCTGGTAGCATCGATAGCTAATTTACGCCATGGTGGAGTTCACAAGTTGATGAAAGAATTGTGTAAACATAGACTATTGACATATGAGCGTGGCAAACATTGTGAGTACTATAATGATATCAAAAACTTTCATGCCCTTAAACACTTAATCTCTCTATAATACAGTGTTCTAATTTAGTAACATGATAATACTATATTTTCAGATGATGGCTACCGTTTAACAAATGCTGGTTACGATTATTTGGCTCTTAAAGCATTAACCAACAGGAAAGTGATTGCTTCATTTGGTAACCAGATTGGAGTGGGGAAGGAGTCAAATATTTACACAGTGGCTGATGAGGACAGAAATCCATTGTGCTTAAAGTTGCACAGGTATACTTTTATTATATTTACTTATTTTATTTACTATATTAACTTTTATTCATATTTATTATATCACTGAATGAATGGGTATAAAATTTTAAAACTTTTTTGAAATCTAAAATTTGCTGTTGATAAATTTTATAAAATAAATGTGGCTGCCAATATCAAAATGTTTACACATTTTTTAACATGTTACTAAAAAGTATTTATTATACATACATGCATACTCAAACTTTTACTTTTGAACTTTAAAAAAGTTCCCACATCCATTAAGCCTTATACATTAGAAAAGGATATCAATTGCTTTAGATTATTGGGTCAGTTCACCTAGCTTATTTTAACAGATTCTCAATTGTATTTATATTATAGTACTAGAGACTATTTATAATATATAAATATAGAGTATTTATATTTACTATTACAAGTTGTTATTTTGAAAACTGGGCTCAGAAAAATTCATACACATATTTTTATGGAAGTCATTTTGTCTCACTCTCTATTGATAATTCTAGGTTGGGCCGTACTTGTTTCCGGAACATTAAGGACAAGAGAGATTACCACGCTCACAGGAATCGTGCATCATGGCTCTATCTATCCAGAATATCTGCCACCAAGGAGTTTGCATACATGAAGGCCTTACATGAAAGAGGGTTTCCTGTCCCACGGCCAATTGATTTTAATAGACACTGTGTTGTTATGGATCTGGTACAAGGTGGACCTTTGTAAGTATAAAACATTTATGTATTTATTATGCCTATATGCATATTCCCCAAGAAGGGTTGGCGTCGGGCTGGTGACCGGCTGTAAAAACTATAGTCAGAACTTATTCTAAAACTCCAGAACACATGTAACTTCTGTCCCGGATCCTGGGAGTCTGTATGATGAACTGATGAACCTCATCGTGCGGTTGGGGAACTGCGGCGTTATTCATGGAGACTTCAACGAGTTCAATATCATGATGGATGAAGAGGGACGCCCCATCATTATAGACTTCCCACAAATGGTGTCCACCAACCATCCTAATGCTGAATTGTAAGTATTTTAATGTCACATGAATGTGTAAGATTAGTAATAAGATAGAGAGAGAGATTTGATATTTGCCAACTCAAGGTCACTGGACAGGGATGTTATGGAGCGTCCTATCCGAATGTGATATAAATATTTCGGATAATTTGTGATATTTTTTTGCATTTCTATTTAGATAAAACTTAATAAAGATTGTCTTTAATAATTAGGAATTTATGTGACTCATTGAACCAATTGTTAACCTAGAAATAAATAAAGAAACTAAAAATCTATTATCGGTATCCTAAACTACCGAAATAATTAAATATCCATATCCGAATCTGAATCCAATATGAAAATAACCTTCGTATTTCAATCAGAAATTTCATATCTATAACATCCCTATCTCGTCACTATCTGGCCACATCCTTATGTCCAAGGTGCTGGTGAAGTACCTCAGCAACATACTTAAATTAAATAAAAGCGATAAAATCCGTAAAATTAGTTGAAATTCATGTGTAGTATAATGTGATCTTAAGCCCTATTTAATGCAGCCTACATATAGTAGGCCATCAAAGTCATCTGTGGCAGGCGAATAGGATTAAAAGAGCTGCATTAAATAGGTCTTAAGATCACATCCATGCATCAATAAGAGCAATATTTTTCTATATAAGAGGTAACCACTTTCTATAAACGAGCACCTTTGTTGATAAGAAGGGGAGTAGATAAGAAAAAGGAACAGTACAGAAGTGAAGTGAATGAGGAACAGTATGGAAGTGAAGTGGTTGCACCGGCTGAATCCAGTTGAACTTGCCCGTTAGTGCTAGCTGCTGATACCACTGTAAAATTAACAAGACAACAAAAAATTACCAAATACCCTGTTTGGAATTGAGATTGACAGTCTTCATAAAGATATTCTTCATACTTGCTGGAGCCATAATCCTAGTCTTTTTCCCCTTGCTGTTTGTTTCTAACAGAACAAGAAGAGGATTTGATGGGGGGCGGAAAATTAGCCTATGCTCTTCCCATCGTCCCCTCTGTCTATTAAGGGTTGGCAACGTATCTGCAACTGATTAGCTTGTTACAGCTGCCTATAGGTTACTTAATATCGCGTGAACCGCAGGACCGTTTGCCACCTTCTACTATAAAAAAACTTTACCATGTAACATTATGTAGGTACTTCGATCGCGACGTGAAATGCGTCCGTGAGTTCTTCAAGAAGCGCTTCGGTTACGAGACCGACCTGTATCCGAAGTTCGAGGAGCTGGAGCGTGATGATGAGCTGGATACAGAGATTGCTTGCTCGGGATACAAGAGGACCAAAGTTGTCGATGATGAATTATTACAGGTATGATAATAAATAATCATAACATTCTTCTTTTCAGGCAATAGTCGTCCACTTCAGGACTTGGTGGACCTCCCCATTCATCGCTAACATTGTGAGCTCATAACTTTGTATTAATTTCTCATGGCTTCGTCAATCTGACTCCAATTTATTTGATTGTAATCTATAACTGTTAAATGCTGACCCTATTTATGAAATCTCTTGAATGTGTTTTATACATTTTAGGAAATGGGCATAGGACTGCAAGTGAGCGACGACGAGAACACTCAATCTGATGACGAGGAAACTGTAGAAGTAAATACAAAACCGAATTACGGAGAAGATGAACTCACCGCTCTAAGGAATGAGGTAAACTTTTTTATAAATAAACTATAAAGGAAGGTGACTTTAGATTTTATTAGCATAGTCTTCAATCAAAAAGTAGATTTTTTTTTTACAATTATTTTTTAATTTGTAGTTGTAATTTTTTTCGTTTAAATCTTTTATTTCAGGTGGAAAAATCGATCATGAACGATGAGAAGAAACATCCAGTAGAAGAAATAACAACAAAAACAATTACCTTGTCTCTAGAACATGAACAGAACAATGAAGATGTACCAACATTAGTTCCCAGTGAAGATACAATAAATGAGAAATCATCCAAAATGGATACAAACTCCCAAAAATACCGATTGGCGATGGTGGAGAAGGCTTTATCTGACGTCAGATCGATGAGAAGTTACACTTCGGCCAGTACGATAGCTCCGGAAGTTGTTAAACAGCAAGTAAAGAAGAATCTAGAAGATAGACAAAAGAAGATGGAGAGGAAGAAAGCTATCGCTAAGGGTGAAGCGAGTGCGGTCACCAGGCTGAGAAGGGATAATAGGGAAACTATAAGAGAAAGTCACGGATTATGGGGTTGGGCGGAGTAATTTAAGCTTAAAACAAATAAAATGTATATATTACTAGCTGATTTTTCTTTTATTTTTCTGAATATATAATAATTGGTAACATTAATAGCGTAATATCGAACAAGCGCATTACAAACTTCCTCTCTATCTTTCTCTCTGAAAAAACTGAGATGACAATATATTTTTTGTGAATGTTCTCGGTAGTGTAAGCCCGCGATAAGATCGTGTTTAATTCTAATAGCGACATCTAGCGTTATGTCACAATATTATTTAGTATATTGTCAACCGATTTCTCATCTATTGATGGCAATGACTAAGAGGTGGCGCTTTAAATATTAAGTTTTTTTGTGGAATTTCGCTTTTTTACGGACACCTATGTTGATGAAGTGTGAGATGAAGTTAAAATTCGACAACCGTATACAGAATTTCATCCAACTGGTTGAGCCAGTTCCGAGACAGCCGTTAACAATTGTTAGCTAGCTTCATATGATAAGATATAATAAAATCAAATTTATTTTAATATTCGGATATTCTATTATTGAAATAATAAAAGGATTTCGTTAGACCGTCGGTTTAAAATTTTAAACTAATAGCGTATGTAATAACTACGTTAGTTGCCAACGGTACAATGTTTTGAGTTAAGGTGTCGTTTCTAGAATAAACAATTTACTAAATCAATATTAAATTTTATTTTCATCATTCAATAATTGTTTTTACTGTTAGTCTGCTCTGATTATCAAATTTTATAAACAACACGCTGCATTCAAAAACAAAAACATGTAATAAATGAAAGAAATTGCGACATTGTAATATGCAACATGAGAGTGGGAGAGAATATGTTTATTTCATCGACCGCTAATGATTAGATGTCATCGCGGTCAAGGCTGATGTTAAAAAAGGTAGCTTGTACACTTAGATAAAAATTACTAAAAGTTTAAACTCATTAAAAAATTAGTTAATGAGCAACACAAAGTAATAAATAAAAGTGGCAGAGCCTTCAACATCTGTTGCATGAATGGACTCGACTACTCGACCGGTAAAATACCACGACCTCACAGAAAACAGGAGTAAAGAAATATTTATGAGTTTAGTCTTTCTAGTGAAGTTCCGGAGGTCTCTTCTAGTCCCTTCCTATCTTTTTCAAATAAGGGAAGTATGAGTGAGAAAAAAGGATCAGACAGGGGATGGGATGGATAGGAAAAACACATGATTTCAGGTGAACTGGTCATACGATATTTGCTTCAAACGATATTTGGTAGGGGAAAATGTTATAGGTTTGCGTCATCATCAGGCACAACATGCAACATGTGTCAGCAACAAAAAACAACTTTAGACAAGTTGACGATTTTTGGTATGTGTTGAGGGAGAGTGTTCCCTTGTGAGTCCTTAAAGACTGCAATTTTTTTTCCAATCTCACTTTTTTTTGAGAGGTTCTTTCAATTATGGTGATTCTGGCTCTAAGTTTTCATCATAATGACTGGCTAGATTACGTAAAAAAGTGGAATAAAATAGGCGCAGGCTAACAAAAGAATCTTAAAGCGGTTATTTATTAATTTGTCAACGTTAAATTCTTTTCCTTGGCGTGTTTATCAACGAAATGTCTTTGCATTTAAGAGATAAGTCAGTCAGTCGGATTGCCTCTCTAAGTAATTACAAATATTTATTTAACTACTTATTTCGTTATCTGTAACCAAAGATATGCCACAGTGTAAGAAACATGCTGATGATCCCGTGGACCGGATGCGAGTGGTTCAGAGCTCACTGTATTTATTTACATTATTATTCCGCGGGTAGTTCAATGTTCAGCCAATTAAAGAATCAGCCATTATCACATTTAAAGCCTAATAAGTTCAGTTAAAAGCAAATATAAATTGTTATATTGAGATGTCGGGGGCAGAATTCCAAGCAAGGGGAAATACCCCTGCAATTCTTTACTTCTTTCTTCTTTATCTCTCAGCCTTTACGTAGAAGAGAGGAAGGCTCCTCTTTAAAGACTGGCAACGCATTCAGTTGATGAAGAAGTAATTATCTTGCGAATTTCGTATCTTTGAAGTTAGAAGCATTTTACAAGAGCGACGTGCTGCGTTAGCGCTACTGCGCATTGCATCACACTTCTGAATCTTTATCTACGGAAAAATTATGCATTATGATACACATTTGATAATGTTTGTTACACTATCAAATGTATCTATAATAGATAAAAAATAATGTATCTCTGTATTTCAAAAATTCTAATGATGAAATAGATATTTAGATATCATGAAATTAATTTTAAATGAAATAGTTCGGCCATGTTGGAAGAATGAATGAAAGATTGGCGGAATGAAAGAAAATTCATACTATATTACGTTCATAAAAGATAATACAAACTAAAATGAATTACGGTCCAATTTCGACGACTGCGTGAGCTCTAGTAAGTAACTATTACCTACTTGTTCTAAAAACCGTACTGTTAAAAAAATTAAGTGTATGTACTATATAGCATTAGAAATATGCACTGTAAGTGGCCACCTATAAGGCCTCCTTGTAAGCCACCTATCACCAGTAAAATAAAACAATAAAGCCCATACTTAGATAAATAAAACATTATCTCTGTTATTGTAGTATAATTTAATCTGTATTAAAATCATGCAAATCTATTACAGCATTATAATTTGATAAGATTATATATTTTAACACGTTGAATGCGAACGGTGTCGTTATGGGCACGCACGTGACTTGCAGCTAACAAAAACTATAAGTTCCCAGTAGCCCGGAGCCTACCCTCAGGCGGNNNNTTCCATAGTCTCTCTCAGGGGCTCTATGGGTAGCGGGATAGTCATAGTAATACCCACGCAAGTTGCTAATGCGCTGGAATCTTGCAAATTTCCATCCGAGTGAGAGTATATTTTAATAATGAAACTAAATAATAATATTATGTTTTCTACAAATAAAAGTCTACTAGTAAAATGTATACTGGATTGTTTTTTTTATGATGATCGTTAATTTCAAATTTCACGAGCACATTTCACATGTGACGTATTTATGAAGATAAAGATAAGAAAACAATAGCAACAAACAAGATAGTGTTGCAACCTCGTTTGTTGCTATTGTGTGACGGCCAGGCGCATTAGCATTTTGCGGAGGTAATATACATATATAAAACCCGATTGCTCGTTTGCCACTTTCTGCCATAAAAAAGCGGGAATTTGAAACGGCTAGCGCTAGTTAAATTTTGTTATTGCTACTATGCAACCAGGAAAATCCCTGCACATTGGACAAAATATGTCGGATTGTCCTATTAATACACTATTGGTAACCAATGTTACCGTGGGTTCACTCTGTCGAAAACATTCACATATTGTCATCTCAGTGTTTTCAGAGAGAAAGAGAGAGACAGGAACATGTTTTATCTGAATGTTTTCGACAGTGCGAACAACGCCACGAAAAGACCGGGATTTCGACTGCCTAGTTACGAAATATGTTTTAGTTATAAAACATATTTCGTAGCAACATATTTATATAATTCGTAATTAAATAGCGTAATATTTCATACGATAATGTCGTTCTGAGAAGAACACAGACGATAACTAAATAATTATATTGATATAAGCGTGACATTTGACTTACGTAATGTTATTTAATCTGTATTTGCATTCGCGCGGCAAGGGCGAGGTCAGTGCGGCGGCGCGCGGTCAAACGTCAAGCGAATGGTCGTTTTGCATGAATATTTTTGTTAAGTCAACATTAGATTTACGCCAATCAATAATATTATCGATATTTATTACTTTTATAATTGTGTAGCCAGAATGATCTTTATGAACGATTGAATTGACGTTGAATTTAGGGAACAGGTTTTAGGGTAGGGAAAAGGTCCCCGATCCCTATGACATTTTCTGTGTACGAAGAACAGATCGTTACGGATGCACGAGCGGGAAGCGGAAGCACCCTCGGGACGGGAAATATATCGTCTCGTCGACGAGGTCTAACACGTCGCGTCCCGCGCGTCCGTCCCGACCTTGGTCCCGCTGCGTATGTACAGTCGCTCCATACGCTCCCGTTTCCTTCCCGTATACAGAGGCCTTGTGTACTTTGCACAGCACAGTATTTTAGCAAGTTGGCGGTGTCGCAGTTCCCGTACAATGAAGAAAAACTGCAACAGAATAGCAGCAAGCTAAGCATTAGGTATGACCTAAATCTAAGATCATGAGAAAAATGAAATATTCGTGCATTGGTCAGATTGACCGGAGAAGTACCGTCACGCGTCACAGAATCACGTATTTACCTGGAGTTTTTAACTTCAAATTCTGACTTTTACATTTTATATTTGAGCATGCACCAATTGATAGTAAAATCAAAAAAAAATTCTCAGATCCCTGTTATGAGAAAAAAATATTTTTGCTCACAAAATTTTATGTAATACCCAAAGAAAACACAAAAATATCATGTAAGGTATAAAATATTTCATATCAAATTACAGAAATAAATTCAGGTCTGTTTTCATTATCAATCAATATTTTAATTGGTATTTTACTCGAAAAAAAGAATGAGAGCGGAAATGCTTATTAATTCTTAATTAAAGATATCTAAAAGAAAGTTACAAACATATTAAAACGTTCATTATAATTTATTATTTGATCGACTAAGATAATAACTAGGGGGCAGAATGGCTTTTAAGTTCCATAGAATTATTATTATTTAAAATTAAATATCTCATAAATTTCACATAGTAGGTACCTCATGGACTAATTGACAGACATAAAAAGATTCTACACAAGATGTTTGTACTATAAGAATGCAGCGGTAAATGGCTATGGGCAAGGCACATTGTTCATGGAACGGATGGAGTCTAAACGTTCAGAAATGGCAGTGACGAACGTTGTAGCTTAGGTAGGCCTCGCTTAAGACGGACAGACGATCTGGTCGAGGTTGAGGAGGTGCAGCTGATGTGATAAAAGATCGACCTTTATGTATGTACGAAAGTGGAAAATGGCTTATGCTGAAAAACAATGATTCTTTTAACGAAAAGACATGCAGGCGAGGTTCAAACTCAAATAATTGGTACCACTTAACATTAACAAATATACCAAATTTAAATATGTTTAGATGCCAATAGAATGATCTGTGGTCACGTTTAATAGTTTGGATTGTTGTGTTGTTGTTGATACAGCGACTTTATACAAGCATTAAAGTATCTTTATAAAGATTCTACTGCTTGTGTTAGGATTAACGGAGCCTACTCAGACTAAACCAGTCTGAGTAGGCCCCACAAGCAGCATCAATAATGGTGTAAGACAGGACTGTGTAGCACTGGGATGCTGGCAGGCTGTTCAATCTCTTGGATGATTGTTTGAACGCTTTGAAAGACAAAGAGTGTGGATTAAGAATGGAATACAATGCTGTACTAGTCCCCACTTTAATGTATGGAAGTGAGAGTTGGGTTTGGCAGGAAAAGCATGCTAGTAGAGTTAATGCCGTTGAGATGCGATCCTTAAGAAGTATGTTAGGCGTGACATTGAATGATAGGATTAAAAATATTATTATAAGGGAAAAGTGTGGCTTAAAAGTGGATGTTGTAACTAGAATTGAGAAAGGTCGGTCGGTGCTTCAGGCATGTTGAAAGGATGAATGAAGAGAATAACGAAACAAATTTTATGTTACAAATTTTATGTTACAAACAATGTTACAAAGTGAGGTGCAGTGTTGGTAGGGAACGCCCTATATCGATCGGATTACTTGCTTACTAAAAAGCGATATAAAGAGTATCCGTAACCGACGAGCATGTATGCGTAGATGTATGGATGTAGAAGAAGCGAGTGAGGTGTGCCAGGATCGCGCCAAATGGAAATCTATGATCTCTGCCTATACTGTTAAAAAAAAGAACTTTTTTCTTTTATGTAATATCACTACTATATAATATAATAATACCGCGGGAAATATTGGAGAAATAATTCGCAAAGCAACGCAGCGATGTCTAGCGCTCGTAGTTCGTAGCCAATAGTCCAAAAATACAACACATTTGTTTCTACAACGCCGGTCTAGTGAGAGGCCCGGCCCTCGCTTACAATTATATTCGCTTACGTGCGTTGCCGTGCCTCCTCTCATTGATAATCAACAACCTACGTACTTATTACTTTATCAAATTGTGTCGGTATTCAACCAGCACAGTCCGCGACAGAATATAAAGTCTGTCAGTCAGTTGTGAATAGGCAGACCTAGTCCGCGCACGCGTCAAAATGTCACAAGATAACCTAACAGCCGTATTGTATAAGACGAAGGATTTAAGATTGGTATGTTTATCTCCTTTTAATGTTATTCCGATTTTTATTTTATTTTTAATAATGATAATTTAAAAAATGAACAAGTTAATAATCTAAAACCGTTATGTAAATGTTATATTAAAATGCTA
Source organism: Papilio glaucus (assembly GCA_000931545.1). Lineage (NCBI taxonomy): Eukaryota > Metazoa > Arthropoda > Insecta > Lepidoptera > Papilionidae > Papilio > Papilio glaucus. Next base: position 125,856 of record JWHW01030957.1, on the reverse strand, counting down.
TTATTTTTAACGTTAAATCCCTCGTTAATCTTAATTGTGTTCACGATAAGTTATTAAATAACGGATTAATAACTTTATAGATTAGTAATGATTGATTTTGTAGGTACTTAAAAAATATTATTAGATATATGACGAAATTTATTTTTCGTATTATCAAATATTTTCGTATTATTTCGTATATTATCAAATATTTTTTGTTGTTTCCTGTTTGTTCACGTGTGCATGGCCTACTTGATAATGTTTGGAAATGGAAATTGGTACACACTCCCCTTACTTATAGGACCAGAAGGTAAAAAACCGATATCAACCTTTATCACTGTATATTCCAATTGGGTTAAAAAGTATTGTCGATTATTAGTTTTTAAATTGTCCCTAAGATTGTCTACACATTTTATTATAATTATTATAACTAGGTGGTACCCACTCCGTTTTTTTTTATTGTGAGTTATCCACATAGGTAATTAGAAAGTATTTTTTATTACCGAATAAGGTATATTATAAGTGGCTGTGTGTAGTCGCCACTTAATTTTAATTATAAATTTACCAAGAAAAAAAATGTTATTATTTATTTGTTATTAGTTATGTTATTAGGTATTTGTTAAATTATTATTAAACTCATGTTATTTCTTTACTCAATTGGTTAAATCAATTTATTGTTTTCTAGTTTTTTTGTGTTATCCTGTTAAATATTTTTGAGTTAGCTTGTGTGTGTGTATTGTTGAATTATGTTACGTGTTTAAATGTAAAAAAATCTGACTGTTTCATAAGATTATAAATTTTGCACGTAATATGTTGGCGTCCTACAGAATAAAATAAAAAATAATAACATAACTTTTTCTTGTTAGTTTCTTCTTAATTTAAGATAAGGTCTAATTTCAGTCCTCTTCCCCTTCCAACTCATAAGGATAGTATGTGAACGGGAAGAGGATTGGACGGGGAGGGGTTAACGGGGAAAAGGAAATATCATTATTTCTGTCTATGCCCTCCTCTGTCCATTAAAGGTAGGCAACGCATCTGCAACACATTTGTTTGTTGCGGATGTGTATGGGTAGCGTTCACTCAGGTGATCCGCTTGCTCGTTTGCCACCTTATTCCATAAAAAAAAAGATTAATTTCGTCAATCGATTCCTGGTGAACCGAGCTGACGATAATGTTTCATTATTTGTTTATTGCAACTTTAGAATAAATATTCGCCTTATCGCCACGTTTAAACCGTCGATCGTAGGTGACCAACTACGACGAAGTCCATGCGTTACAAAGGTGCGGCAAACGAACGAGAGTTTAAAAAAATTGAATAGGTTTATTTAAATTCGAGTTACATAATATGCTTACATAAATATAATTGAATCAACATAATTAATCCCAGGAATAAGTCCCAGATGATAAAATATCTAATTACTTTATAATATATATGTATTTATATGATTACTTTATATGTGAGCTATGTGTCAGCAAATAAAGCGACATGAGATAAGTTAAATCTTATCGGAATGGTAATAAAACAACTTCTCGTGCGCACGTTTAATTTGATAAAATATTACAATATTCAAATATAACTATATTATACCAATTAAATTACTCACAAACATTATTTTAATTACTGAATTTTCTGCACTTTATATGGAATAATTACATTAAAAAACACTTTTAAGTTAAACGTTTTTATTTTATGTGCACTGAAAATTGTATTGTCATCTAAATTAAATGTGTGTACGAAATTTCATATCAATCTGACAACGGGAAGGTGCTTAAATTTTAATTTCTAATTTTGACCCAAATAAACAAATAAATTCCGTACAGGTCGAGCTAAATAAAACCGTTTAAAAATAATTGCGTAGGTATATAAACATTTTATTAATATTTTTTAACGACGTTGCCTTTTGCGAGGGGTGAATAAATGTGTGCAGTGAACATGGGAGCCTGATTTGAGAGTGACGCCGTTTGTACACGCTAACAAATTTTACCGTGTCTGCGGCAGACAGGACAAATTCATCATTTATGTACACTACAAGAATTTTGACGGATCTAGACAAGAAAACTCACCGTTTTTGCAGCAGACAAGATAAATAGGGATGTGTAAATGACAAGATTGTTATCGGGCAGTCGTGCGTGGGGTGCGCTACACTATTGTTGGCTTTTCAATCGTTTCAATTTGTTTACGAAGAAATGAATGTTACAACGAGGCAAAATATTAGCATATTATATCTATAAAAGTATGAAAAATCGGGTTCATTACCCTTTATCGCGTAATGCGACATCAACAAAACATTTGTTGACTATTTTTGTATGAAAATCCGCACATTTGAGAAGCATTCGACAGCAAAAATGCGAGAAATTATTTCTAAATTTTCATAATTTCCTAGTCCTAATATTAGATCCTACATTACAAATATTATAATATTATATATTAATATTATAATATCCTAATATTACAAATACTACCTGAACCACCTCACCTACCTCGCACCGCCAGCGCACCGCAGGAACGTCGCGCGTCTAGCGCAACCAAGATTTTTGATTGGTTAGCGAAGCTGTGTACACAGGTCGTACGTATAACAACACAAATTCTGGCATCGGCCCGGCGACTTTTCTTAGCGTGTACAACGGCCCTAAGAGGTGTGTGTCAGAACCGTGCAATACAGAAATATCTAATCTTTGAGCTTATTATTATAAAAAGCTAAGGTACTATCATCGATATCAAATACGTTATACATTAGTCACCCGCTTCAAGGGGTCAAAATTTTACATTGTTAATTTTATAACCTTTATTGTATCATCAGGGAGTGACGTTATAAATTCGGCAGTGTTGTGTATTAA
>JWHW01030957.1:105856-121750 GCA_000931545.1 Papilio glaucus | reverse complement strand
CAGACAAGATAAATAGGGATGTGTAAATGACAAGATTGTTATCGGGCAGTCGTGCGTGGGGTGCGCTACACTATTGTTGGCTTTTCAATCGTTGTTCAGGATAATTTAAATATTAATCTGCGTTTGTTTGCGAAGAAAATAATGTTACTACGAGGCATAATATTATAATTGCATATTATATCTATAAAAGTATGAACAGGGTAACAAACCACGATAGACTTTACTATGCTCATCCAATTATACATCAAAAATCGGGTTCATTACCCTTTATCGCATAATGCGACATCAACAAAACATTTGTTGACTATTTTTGTATGAAAATCCGCACGTTTGAGAAGCATACGACAGCAAAAATGCGAGAAATTATTTCTAAATTATTAATAATTTCCTAATCCTAATATTAGATCCTAACGTACAAATACTACCTGAACCACCTCTCCTACCTCGCACCGCCACCGCACCGCAGGAACATCGCGCGTCTAGCGCAACCAAGATTTTTGATTGGTTAGCAAAGCTGTGTACACAGGTCGTATGTATAACAACACAAATTCTTGCATAGGCCCGGCGACTTTTCTTAGCGTGTACAACGGCCCTAAGAGGTGTGTGTCAGAACCAGGCCATACAGAAATCTCTAATCTTTGCCTATTATTACAAAAAAGCAAAGGTACTACTATCGAAATCAAATACGTTATACATTAGTCACACGCTTCAAGGGGTCAAAATTTTACATTGTTAATTTTATAACCTTGATTGTATCATCAGGGAGTGACGTTTTAAATGCGGCAGTGTTGTGTATTAAAAAATTATTTAACGTCCTTTTTTCTCTATTAGCGTAGACAGTAGAGAGACGGCAATTTGAGGCATTATTTTTTACTCTCTCCATTACTAACCGCGAAAGTTATACTCTTAGGTCACGTAAGCACTATGCGGCTACACGGCCCCTGTCAACCATCCGGCTGGACGCAAATTGCGGTTACCATTGCGGTTAATCGTGTAATGATTAGCCGCAACAACCGCGACAGAAACGTGCGCTGTCTCTAGTAAGAGTTACGAATATGATCCGCGTAGTTCGTATGTATATCGACCCGGGCTGCAGCGCTACGAGGGATCGGAGCGGAAGAACGGCAGCCGCATCGTAACACACATTCACGTGGTTTTAATACATCTTTTTAACGCCGGTCAACCGCACGGCTGACCGCGTTAAGACTAACCGCATTATGCATATGACCTCTTAGTATCTGTAAGGCTATGACCGCTTCTGATTTCTAATTTCTGATAATATTTATTTGCAGGAACAAACACCGATACCTGAAATCGCCGACGATGGTAAGGGCCCTGTATTTTTTTACCACAGAATCACAAATTAATTTATGGTGTCATCTGCCAATTCTGCAAAACAATCCCGTATATTATATTATAAATAAACGGGAGAGTAAATTTAATTAGAAAAATAGAAAAAAAAACTCAGGGAGGCAGGTGTTTGTAGTTTATTTACTTGTATATTTTCCAGAGGTCCTACTTCGTATGGACTGCGTGGGCATATGCGGGTCTGACGTCCACTACTGGCAGACAGGGGCGTGCGGTACATTCGTCATGAAGGAACCCATGATAATGGGGCATGAAGCGTCCGGGGTCGTTGCGAAGGTAAATTATTTATAATTCTTAATTCTATCATCAAATTAACGTTCCATTTCCAAAATATTTTACATTTATTTGAGAAAATAACGAAAGATACTCTGGTTGCTGCCTGAGTTCGTTTTATAATCTATACATATAATAAAGAAGATGAATAAGAAAATGAGTAATTAAGAATTATTAGATTCGTTTTGATTTTGACTCCGACTTCTCCATTGTCTATAACAACGCGAATTATGTCACAGTTTTGTCATTTTTACTTAATAAAACCCGGAAACACTTATAGCATTGTAATCGATTTTAACCTTGGACTTAAAAAATGGTAATATCAGAAGGTGGTTAGACCGGTTTAGAGAGGAAAATTTGGAGGTGTGTCTCAGCGTGTCTAAGATCTATTGCCACACCGGTTTTTAGCATAATAACAAGATTAGTGTTAGTGCTGAAACAAACAGACAGACAGATATTTTTATCGTCACATTAAGTATCAACAATCAAAATTAGCTTGAGAATAATACACTTATAAGGTTATGAAACACGCTTATTACGTACTAGCATTGCTCTGCAGTTTCACCCGCCCTGCAATTTTACTTAAACGAAATTATATTACCTACTTAATACTACTGTTACCTCATCATCTCCCTGCCGTTTTCCCGCGTATGTGGGGTCGATACAGTATGGCCGCAGCACAGTTAAATTGATATAACCTTTTATAAGCCGATTGAGATAAAACAAACACTAAATGTTAAGTGAAGCTTACCACAATACATTAGTGAAAACCGCACCCAAATCGGTTAAGCCGTTTCTGAGATTAGCGGTAACAAACGCACAGACAAACATGGAGTACAGACAGCGACCAGTTACATTTTTATTCTATGTATACATTTCTTCTATGCATGTGTGATTGAACTCAAAAAAATGTTTGTACGAGTACTTGAGTGGGGATGGTTAAGATTACCAATTAAACCCGTTAGGTGGCGCTGCCATCGGGTTTGATAACGGAAACACATTAGCTGAACCCGCTAAAGCCGGCAAGAAGACATTTGCTATGTGCGATAGTCTCAGTGTAAAACTCCATATACTATTTTTTTTGTAATAAGCCATCCACTAGCTAGTGCTAGCAGCTTGCTTCGTCCGCATACCAACAATTACTTCTCGAGCGGCTTATGCCTCTCGTGGTCTAGGTTAATACTATAGAAAATTGATATGAATCTAGCATATACCTTAAGTTTTTATTTTTGGGACAAATGATAATCTATATTTGAATGTACGTAATTGTTTCTGTATAGGAGGTATATAAGTGTATTAGTTACTTTGTCGCATATAAGTTCTATGTACCAGACAAAATAAACACACAGACTATTTTTATACGTTCACATGTCGTTGATCTTCCATCACGCGTCAGGCTATAGTTGCCATACGACATGATTTCATCGGACATGTCTGCCTGGGAACAAACATCTTAATTCGCACTTTCTTTAAAATAATTATTCATTTTTTTAATGCTTGCGTAATAAGATGAGGAAAATTATTTCATACTTGTTACCCGACTGACCTGGATTTGACCCATTCGTTTTTGGCCCATTGTTACCTCCTGTAGCCTAAACGGCTGGACCGATTTTGAATAGTGAGGTTTCATTAGATTCGTAACCTTCTCCAGAATATCATAGTTAATGTGATGAGAGATGATACTCAGTCATTTAGATTTTTTCAATTAATTACTTGTTTCCATATTGTATACTGCTCAAAATATTATATCCCTAAATATCATATTCGGACTGAATATTTGAAAATGTGTGGTTTTTGAACTGGAGAACTGTGGCCACGCACAGACGGACGTGGAATAAATTGCTTGCTTTGTCAAGCTCACAAAGGGCTGTAGAGCTTTCTAGCTCTACAGCCCTTTGTGAGCTTGACGCTTTCTAGCTCTACAGCCCTTTGTGAGCTTTTCGGTTTGCAAACAAAACCACTTCTTCTGAAGTGGTTTTGTTTGCAAACCGAAAAAAAGAAAATACTACCATTTTATATCTGTTACCTTCACCATGTTAGTTATAAAGAAAATATTTATATTTAAGTTAATAAAATTGTGAAAACTAATTTGCTATAAAAATGTAGGTAGTTTTCAAAATATCCTTCAAAATAACTCAAAGCTGGTAAACTTAATGCAATAACACCCGATAAGTCGTTGATCCGACGGTTATCGGACTGGGGTCGATAATGGCGATGTTTGGTTGATTTGATTGATCGCTCATAAATATACAAAAAACGTAAAACGATTAGGAAGTCAACAATAAATAGAGTAAAGACTTGTTTTTACAACTTATGGCGTCAGGTAGTTTGGTTGAAAGGTGACCGGATGTTACTGTCGGTTGTTCAACCCTTATAATGAGTTGTGTGAAGGACAGGTTCTACTTCAGTAATATCTTACGAGCGTAAACTTATTTCAAGAAGGTTTGCCGTTAAAAAACTTTAAAATATACATTGTATTATTGCGCTTCCAAGGACATTTTTAAAAGTATTTGTAATGTGTTTATTGTTCGGGAATGTTGTAAGGAGGATTGAAGAGAGAGTAACAAAACACATTTATTTTAAAGTGAGTAGCAGTGTTGGCAGAGGACGTCCCAGGAGAAGTTATAAATATCCGATTAGTGAAGTACTAAAGAAGAGCGATAAGAAGAGTACCTGTAACCGACGAACTTGTATGTTGTATGATGTAGAGGAAACGAGAGAGGTGTGCCAGGATCTGTTGCATACACACCGAGCTAATAAAAGCGTGTTAAAGAGGACCTTGAATAGTAATCACATGTTTATAAATGGATTTATTTAAGTGCACCCTTTGATCGGCAATGATGAAAACAGGAAAGATCGAGGGAATAAAAGACCGCAGACCGACAGAAGAAAGGTCTATGTGCCGTGCCCTGTAATTTAAGTTATATTATTCCAGATTGGTGGTAAGGTAAAGAACCTCGCAGTTGGTGACCGCGTCGCGATCGAGCCGGGCGTGCCGTGCCGCTACTGCGAGTTCTGCAAGACCGGCCGGTACCATCTCTGCCCCGACATCCAGTTCTGCGCGACGCCCCCCGTCCACGGCAACCTCGCCAGATACTACAAACACGCTGCGGACTTCTGTTACAAGTAAGACTTTGACTACGACACTCACGGTGGTCAGTCGTGAAACTGCAGGGGTCACGTTATACGCGACTCTTATTTTATGACACACGTGTTGTATATATAGGCTTTTAACTTTAAATTCGGACTTTTACGTATGAAATTTAGTTTATTTTTAAATCTAACTCGGATTTTCTCATGTTTATTTGACACTGTTAAATCGTGACTTAGACTCGAGTTCGATTTATGACCATATAAACTTGACACCTTGAATCGTCAACTGTGAGTTACTCAAGGGTTCCACCTAATTTGGTTCTTATGATTTATTAATGTTGGCCCCAGATAGCTTGCCCACTTGTGACTTATCAATGTACATTATTATTATCAATGTATATGTATTATATGAAAAATCTAGGTCCTGATTAAATAACAGATGATGGTATAATCTCTTATAAAATAGTGAATTTGACATAATAAAATCCGAACTTGAAGTTAAAATAAAATATTCATTGTTATTGACAGGCTACCTCCCCATGTGACGATGGAAGAGGGTGCGCTGCTAGAACCACTATCGGTGGGCATCCACGCATGCAGGCGCGGTGGCGTAGCGGCGGGTCAGAGTATTCTGGTGCTGGGTGCCGGTCCCATCGGCCTCGTCACCATGCTCGCCGCCAGGGCTATGGGCGCCAGCAAGATCGTAATAACTGGTCAGTATTACTAATTACTCAAGCCTGTAAATTAGAGAGGTAGGCAGATACTACAGGCTGTCATTTGGCACAGCTTAGAACATAATTGCATAGAGTTGAGTTTAAGTTTAGCAAGTTAAGTGGCAATGAGCAAAGAATATTGCTGGTAGATCGGATGGTCGATCAAATGGCTTAGGGAGGCAGACCAGTAAGGTGGTCGATGGGGCCAAATGGCTTAATATGGAAGGTAGGCAAGTACGATGGACGGTCGTGGTCATGGAGTGCCGGAGTCTTCTCGAAGAGGACGACAAAAGGTCGATCTTTGTGGGGAACCTAAGGCTAGGCTATGTCCGCCATTGGACGCCCATTGCCTAATAATGATGATAAAGCTAACGTCTATTCCATAGATATCCTACAGTCTCGTCTAGACTTCGCCAAGCAGTTGGGAGCTGACCACACGGTCCTAGTGACCCGCGAGGCCAGCGAGGCGCAACTGGTGCAGACAATCCACGATCTCTTAGGTGACAGCCCTGATGTCTCCATCGACGCGAGCGGCGCCCAGGCCACCGTCCGAATGGCTCTGTTGGTAAGTGAAGACAGACACAGAAATGTCGATTGTGTGTAAGATAATAAGATATGCTGTACTACTCTCACAAAAGTCCCACCAACACCAATCCCACGTCGCAGCCGTTACTGTATTGCGTTCCATCCCTAATATACTTTTTTATCTAACAAGGAAATAACAATCTTATATTGTCGCAGGCGACGAAGTCTGGCGGCGTGGCTGTGCTGGTTGGTATGGGCAGCCCTGAGCTGACGGTCCCGCTGGCCGGCACCGTGGCCCGCGAGGTCGACATCCGCGGCATCTTCCGATACGTCAACGAGTATGTATACTTTACTCTTTGTACTATGTGGGCAGACAACGGCCGACGGCCAAAACTATCAATTTTAACAAATCAATGTGATGACATCAACATCGGTCGAAAGGCGATCACTGCTGAGGGAAGGCAAAGACCATCGGCCCCTTACCGCCCTCTACATGTTAATCTTGAGACAGGCATTGTCGTCCTTTATGTGGCCTCAATTCCAGAACTTCTTGGCCTCGTTTGTTCTATGACCAATGATAAGTGACCTGAGAGTTGTAGAGCAGTTTTCATGTCAATTTAAATTAAAAAAAAAAAAACTATATTTAAGTTGTAAGATATTTTCCTGTTATGAATAATATCTCTATAAATAAAAAAAATCTAAATATCGAATCTCATGTTATAGATATCCTATAGCGCTATCCATGGTGGCAAGTGGCCAGGTCAACGTGAAACCTCTGGTGTCGCACCACTACAGCCTGGAGGAGACCCTGGAGGCGTACGAGGTAGCCCGCAAAGGCCTGGGCATCAAGGTCATGATCCACGTACAGCCGCGAGACGCCAACAACCCGCAGAAATAATAACATTTGACGACGGTTAATAATAACTAGTGATAAAAATCGGTTATTGCTTTTAAATATGCACGTGTGGAAAGCGGCCATATTGAATTTTTGTAAAACATTCTGACAATCTTTGACACTTGAAATAATTGACATTTAAAAATTATAAAGACAAACTTTTACAAAAACAAAATAATTTTGCTGCTTTTTAACGTAAATAAGTTGTCTACTTCTATTTTTTTTATTATAATTGACATGAAATATTTTAATTTTGGTGAAACATTATTACTGTAATTTCATCATATACGATTAAGATTTTTTGCGAAGTCTTTATTTTAATGAATGCTATAAATGATTTTGCCACGAAACACTCACATTGCAACAATGGTTATGGTATATTCACAGAATAGAATATTTAAAATTATTTATTAAAATAGTATACAATACAAATTTTATGAAATTGACAATTACAAATATGTTGCTAGGGTAAATTATGTTTTTGTTAAAAGTGATTGAATGTTGCATCGAATTTATTTTATATTTATAATTTATTTTAATGTGATTGTCTGTGAAAATATTGCTTTATTCCTGAGACAATGGAAAAGTAGAACATTTTTATTTATTTATTTGTATGCAAGTTTTATATCTGTAATAAATAATGAAATACAAATTTTGACATTTTATATATTTTTTATTGTGTATCAATAATTTCTATTGTAATATAAATAATATGGACTAAATACTAATAAATAGTATGTATGTATCACTAATATAGATAAAAAATAGGCGAAAATTAGTTTTGAACTATTTTTATTAAAGCGTGTGTTAACTGCAGCGGTGTCTAGTCATTAGGAAAACAAATTTTCACAGACTTTTTATGACGAATTTTAAAGAACATTTATGCAATGAAATGTTTTATTTTTGCACAATTAAACGTTTGTTAAACAACGATTTCTTTTATTTCTAACTAATGTTCATCATGATTATAATTTGTTTTTTATTTACAACTACCAATTATAAATTCAATGAGTTGCCGGAGGCCTAAACATAGTTCTTTTCCACCTCCAATTCTTTTCTAATTAGGAGGAGATGGGAGGAGGAAGAGGATTTGGCGGGGCCGGGATAGGTAGGAAAAGGAAATATCTTTTTTTCTGTTATCCTCCACCCCCACCCCTCTGTCCATCGCATCTGCAACTCATTAGCTTGTTGCAGATGCCTATTGGTCTCACTTAATAAAGGATGAACCGCTTCTTCGTTTGCCACCTTATATATATATAAAAAAATATTACTTAAGTCAGATTTATAATTTTAAACTCGCCTTTTGATAGACTGTTCGAAGTCAAGTCTTTTGTATCGCCAGACATCCTATAGTGATTTAATAGACCGTACTTTTGATATGCGGACAACTTTCGGTACACGATGTTATATTCGTTCCCAGACAGACTTATTCATCTATTTTCATTCTACGGAATTCTTCATTTGATCGGTATTATAATATTAAATATACTACTGATAAATATATTTTTTAAATTTAATTATTTAATAAAATCTACAGCATAGTAGTCAAATGTAATTTGTATACAAATTACATCCATGTCAAGTGGCATTATTATTATCTTTTATTATAATTCTTTGAGATAGAAACTATTCGCTTTTACCATGCATAAATTTCATTCATCTCTAAAAGATATTGAGATTTCGGAAAGTTCCATCATGTATAAACTTCTGTATGCCTTGAATATTACATACACACAGAATTAAATCTACCCAGTGTCACGCATATGAATTGTGTTGTGTTGATAAAAAATATTGAAATCACCCGGGCGACGTTTGGTGTAATAGCTAGTATTAAATTAAAGAAACACTGACGTACGGAAACAAAAATCCAAATGTATACAAAACATTATCTCCTTTCTTACAATTACTCAAATTATAATTAACCGCCAAATATAGTGTTATATGTTATCGAGACATATGATTGATATATTATTCGAGACAGTACAGAAGCGATTCAAAGCTGTACAGAGATGGACAATTACGCGGCGGTACTGTACGGGCCCCGAGACTTGAGAATTGTACGTATTCATACAAAAATAATTTCATACTTTTTATGTTACTATTAGGTAAATTAGGTCACTAGCAGTCTTTTTTTTAATCTTTTTTTTCAATCACACTTTTTTTAAATTTTTATAAAACTAATATTTAATTTTGAGTCTTACAATTTTTTCATTTTATACACAAGATGAATATTGATTTGTTACTTTCTAAGTATATAAATATTTATTTATTTATTGATGAATCTTTCATTATTAAGTCATTGATCAATCGGATTCAGTGGTCAATCTTTTTTAAATGTTTTTTTATGCACCTTATATATATGTCCTTATCTTATATATAAAATTCTCGTGTCACAATGTTCGTTCAAATTTTCACCAACAACATATTTTATAGAGCAAAACAACGTTTGCCGGGTCAGCTAGTATTTTTATATTTGTTGTTTATGCTTTTGTAATTTTTGTTCGTGACGTTTATTATATAGATTTTCACATAAATAGAAATATATGACCAAGGTTATATCAATAATAATTATGTAATTTTCTATACCCCTACCAACACTGCCAATGTAATTTTCTAATAAGGATCTAGTAAAACGAATAAAATATTTCCTCTATACTAACTAGCAATCGCTTAAGATACTCTTAGTCCAGCTTACTCGCTGATAGCAAGAGTTTATTGGTTTAAGAATTTTCAAAATCGGTTCAGTAGTGCTTGAATTTAGTATGTTATCTTTTATATCAGTATAAAGATAGTATCAAAGTTTAACAATGTCATCTTTGAAGACAGGTGTCAGTTGCAACAGCGTGTGTTTTGTAAAACAATGTTAACTTTGATGTGACAATAATTAAGGAACTTATCTTGTAGCTCCACAACACAATGATTAGTATAAAATGTTGAAAAATAAACAAGTGCGTAAAACATGCCGCGATGCCCTCACGAGGTCAGGGTCGCTGATTACTGATTTTAAATTATATAACAAGACGCGTAATGAATAATAACTTATGATATTGTATAATTTATACTTTATATTGTATTGGGTAAGGTTACGAATTGCAAAACATGGTCGGTGGGTTCGAATCCGCCATACGACTATTGTAGTAAACCATTTCCAACCAAGTTTAAGCTTGGTTAGCAATGGAAAAATTCGAGGAAGATTAGGCGGTAGGCGGCTGGCCGTATAAAAACTATAGCCAAAACCTATTATAGTATGGACTATGGCCGTACTGTGCCGACCCACATGAGAAAAAAAGGGGAGGAAAAAAAAGAAGAAAATTGTATAATGACAATATTTATTTCAGGAAAATTTGCCGGTTCCCGAAATCAACGATAATGGTAATAAATATATTATAATATTTTTAATATTAGACAAGTCCTCAGCCAAGCGATTAAAGTGTGTTGAAACAACGCCTCTGCATTTTCTACCGCATGTTCCATGGGCAGTGTTCCAAAGAAATGTCTGGAGCAATTCCTGCCGCTGAGTTCCGTTATCGGTCAACATGACAGAGCTTCAACTACCATCCACCCCATCTTTATGGTGGAGGTTCCACTGCCGTGCGGTTTTCGCGCAACCGCGTTGAATGGTCTGTCGCGGTTTTTCCAAACCAATACGACTTAGGGTCCTTCAAGAAGCGAGCGTTCTCCTTCCTTAAAGGCCGGCAACGCATCTGCAGTTCCTCTGGTGTTGCGGAAGTTCACAGTTGCCTACTGTGATCACTTATTATATCACGTGAACCGCTGCTCGTTTGCCCCCTTATGTTTGAAAAAATTTATTGACTTTGTAGCTGACGGCCAGTATATAGAAATTGGTTAAGTCAGCCTTAACATCAGTATGAGCATTTTATGGGCATAACTAAAAAGGTGGATTTCGCTTCTACACTTCACACTGTCTTAATAAATTTCACTTATATTTTGTTTTTAATTTTTATAACAATTGTAATAATAAGTCAAAATGGTATCAAACAATGTGGTCGTGTTTAACAGTGGTAGAAGCCCGTAACATCTGTTCCACGAATGGGCCAACTCGGTCGGTGAAATAACATAACCTCACACGACAAGCGTCAATTAGGCGTTTCATCTGATGAGTGAGGTGCTGGAGACCTAATTCTACTTCCTATTCCATATCCTTTTTTAATAAGGAAAAGAAGAAGAATGGACATTTTTATAACAAAATTCAAATGTTTTCAATATTGACTTGTTTACTGCAGACGTGCTGATAAAGATATCGTGCGTCGGTATCTGTGGCACGGATGTGAAGCTGTACTCAGCGGGCAAGTGCGGCCTGGAGGAGCCGGATGGACCCATGGTGATGGGTCACGAGGGCGCCGGCGTCGTTGCTAAGGTATGGCACAGCGAATACTAGTAGAAATTAAAGTGCCACATAAATTATTGGTTATTGTCGTAGTTCATCATTAAGAGCAGTGTATTTAAAAGTTGCTTCCGTAGAAAATTCACAAGGGTTCCGCAACATTATATTTCTAATGAAATATGTAGTTAGATTTTTTTTGGTTGAGTGTAATTCTTAAACATTTACTTTTAATGTGAATGTGAACAGTCACATTTCAAACTTGTCACACGATTATGAGTTTTAAGATACAGACCTTAAAACTCATAATGAAAAACACAATCGTGTGACAAGTCATAATCTGAAGAACTGATGCTGGCAACTTATTTAAATAATAAGGAGGCAAACGAGTCACCTAAATTCACAACACCAGAGGAACTACAGATGTTGTTCCATTTTTCAAGTCGCTTCTATGGAACGCAAGGTTACAAACAACACAAGTTGCCAGTATAAGCTAATTCGTCCGATTATGACGAATTTACGCTTCTTTGGAACACATCGCAACATAAAGTAGTCAAGCACTAGTTTCTTTATTATTAGAAATATGATCTCTTTATCATTGTAGGTGGGCGCTAACGTAAAAAATCTCAAGGTGGGTGACCGCGTAGCCATCGAGCCGACGCAGCCGTGCCGTCGCTGCGAGTTCTGCCGCGCGGGCCGCTACAACCTTTGCGACGAGCCGACCTACTGCTCCACGCCCGCCGCGCCCGGCAACCTTTCACATTACTACAAGCACGTCGCTGACTTCTGTCACAAGTCAGTACACACAATTAAACTAAAAACAAAAGCATCTGCAACCTACTACTAAACACTTAAACCTTCTCAGTGTCAATCCTAGACAGGAGGGCTTTGGGATTTCCTGAGGAACAACGCAAACACTTCACGCACGTTACACAGAGGGGTAGGCAGAGATCACGGATTTCCATTTGGCGCGATCCTGGAACACCTGTCTCGCGTCTTCCACTTCTATACATATATGCTCGCCAGTTTCGGCGTTTTATTTTATAGCAGAAGGTGGGATACGAGCAAGCGACTTCAACCAATATTAAGTCACCGCTGCCCAAGCGCAGCATCTGCAACAAACTAATGAGTTCCAGATGCGTTACCTACCTTTAATAGACAGGGACAATTTTTAGCGCCATATGTATATAATGCAAGTGTGTAGAGCTACATTGTGTTACTACTAGGGCATCATAAGGACTTATTTAATACATTTTTATCAATCGGACTTTCTGATGTCCTAATAGCGGTCAGCAAAGTAATTCTTGAATCATTCTTTGACGTCAGAGAAGTTGTTATTTATTATCAATAACAACTTCTCTGTCGTCAAAAGCTGCCGTATATGGATCCTCTTATTGTTGTTAGATTACCAGACAACCTCACAATGGAAGAAGGCGCCGCTATCCAGCCGCTGGCGATCGCGATCCACGCGTGCAACCGCGCCGGCATCAAGCTCGGCACTAACCTGGTGATACTCGGCGCGGGGCCCATCGGCGTGCTCTGCGCTATGACCGCTAAAGCGATGGGCGCCGCCAAGATTTTGATGACTGGTAAGGGCAGTTCCACACGGCGCGTTGGGTCATCGCAACGAAAATATTTTGACGCATTGCCAGCCACACAGGCGCAGCTCCCGAAGCAAAGCGGGAGGGGTGTACACATTGCGACGCCGGAGCGGTAACGGTGCGACGACGCGCCTGTGTGGTCTGGTCCTAACTTGGTACTTTCATATAGCGGTACCGACAACACACGAACGAACATGAGTGCCGAAAGTTTTGAAAGATTTTCTTCGGAATAGTATTTTACGGCTTAAAGATTTATATTATGAGTGTTGAAAACCGCCAAATTAAAGTATCCGGTCGTTAGGTTAGGTGACTAATGTGCTAAAGTAATAGACCCTATTGGTCGAACTCCATATAAACAGCCACGAAAGAGTCGACAAGTTTTAATGTCGTTTTTATGTCGCCTGAAAGGGCGGATCCCTTAAGAGTTTTATTTCCAGATGTGATGGAATCTCGATTGGAGATAGCCAAGCAGATGGCTGCGGACTACACGCTGCTCGTGAAGAAAGAGTACTCGGATGAGGAGATCGTGGACAAAATCATCGCGACGCTGGGCGCCAGGCCCAGAGTCACCATCGACGCCTGCGCCTTCCCTTCCGCGCAACGCGTCTCCATGCTGGTAACAAACCTATTCAACGTTTAAATGTGCACTGTGTTGGTGAAAGCTTTATATAAAAGGATCAAGTTAGCTTTTTCACTTATTTGAAAAAACGAAAAATATTCATTATTTTTATGCCCAGTTTGAACGCCTTCTAGCGTCCAAACATGGCAACTTTAAATAGAAAATTAATTCACGTTATGGACTAAGAAACATTGTACGCGCGATTTCAGTACATCCTGTTTGGTAAATTTTTTAAATAATAATGACAGGTGACTAAAAAAGGCGGTACGGTGCTGATAGTGGGCGTGGGCGACGCCACGGTCGAGGTGCCGCTGTCGGGCACCGTGCTGCGCGAGATCGACGTCAAAGGCTCCAACAGGATAGTTAACACGTACGGAACAGATAAAAAAATAGTTTTATTTATCATTTATTTTATTTATCTATTTACTACACATGTTCCATCGTCAATATGGTACCTGAAGAAGAACCAATACCAACTATAGTCAGTAAATTTATTATATGTATAAAAATGGGCATGTGCCTCCCTATATTCAGCTCTTCATCAGACATCTTAGAGCAATTGTGATAGTGGGTGGCATCAACGTCCCCATGTGTCACTATGATGTTGCATGTGGATACTTGGGATTAAAAAGATTCGAGAAAAAAAGAACCCAGATACGGGTATTTGCATCAACTATTATATATTTAAAAAAATGCCTTTTTTAATTCTTTGAAGTTCTTCTTTCTTATTTTTTACTTTTATAAATTAGTTTCAATTATTATTAATGTACTTTAGACTATATTTAGGTTATAACATGCACAGGTACGGGCCGGCGATAGCGGCTGTGTCGAGCGGTGCGATAAACTTAGATCCCTTCATCACCCACCACTACCCGCTGGAGAAGACCGAGGAAGCTATACTCCTCGCGAAGACCGGCGCAGCGATGAAGATCATAATACATGTCAATTGATTCATCAATCGTTCTTTTATTTCATCATCACTGTACCACTTCACTGCTGAACGAATATTTTATTCTAGACAGTTACCTATTTTCCAATATACGACTAAATTCCCCCAAAAGCAAGGGTTCCATATTTTTCCACGCGTACCCTGCATTTTTCTTACGTTGACCTCAAACTTGACAGCATACAATAAAATATTTTTGATCTACCGAAGTCTTTCATAGAGCGACCATTTGTCACCAGGTTTAAATTAAACAACATTATATAAGTTTAGATAAAATTATAACAATTTATGAAGTTAGAAATAATTAAAAGAACTGTCAAAAGGCAACAATTTATTACATTACATTAGATCTGAAAGTTATTACATCAAATTCCATTAAATATACAATTGTCATGTCAACTTGGACGCTTTGAACATGTCTGAAGTTAGCTGGAGCTGCGTGGAGCGAGCGAGACGGACGTATACGCGAGCGAAAGGTGTGACAGAGATGGAACATTATAGAACTGTGTCTTGGGTTAGTTTTGACTTATTGTCAACTTCAGGTACACAAAGTTAGTTTTTTATACAACGAAATGTGACTTATAAAAAATATTATTACTTTCACACAAACTACATATATCAAAAAATACAAAATGGCAACGTTACTAATAATTCTGTTATTAATGAAAAAGTCATTTATGAAGAAAAATCTGAAATACAGAGTTTTATTTAGCAATATATTAATTATTATTTATGTTATGACATTAAAGTCAATTCATGCAACATCATGTCTTATATACTCTTTGCAGTCATAGATCTTATATAATAAATTAAATATAAATATATAACATGTATTATGTGGTGGTTGTCATATGAGATTAAGCTTGGAGGCTTTGAAGACCCCGGGGCGCGTGTTGAGCGAGACGGCCGTGTTGCTGCGCGGCACCGGCATGCTGCCCAGCCTGCTGCCGGCACCCGCTGCAAGGATAACCCTTCATTTATACATTACAACAATATGATAAAGCGCTCATAGCCTAATGGTTCAGGATACGGACTACTAAACATACGCAACGTGGTCGTTGGGTTCAAATCCCCTATTCGACCATTTTCGTGAACCATTTCCAACCAAGTTTAAGCTTGGTTTGGAATGGTAAGAAATATTAGTAAATAATTTCGATAATCTAATATTTCATATACATGTAAATCGATAGGACCAGACTTAAAAACTATAGCCAAAACCTATTACAGTATGGACTACGGTCCTATTGTGCTGAATCCACATAAATAGTTCTGAGAAAACATGCATGAACAATAACATAAGAGTCGTGTGGAATGCGATACACCGACGCACACACCTCTCATCTCTACGTGTGCTTTTGTTGATCTAGTTACATTACGTATGACGTAATCGGACTCATTTCCCATGTTATTCTACACGAGTCCTACACAGACACAACACCGACATGTACGTAGGTACGTACGTCTGTGAACGCAACAAACGAACAGTAGAAGACTATTTGATACTGGGATTGTGTCAAGT
>JWHW01030957.1:70384-95836 GCA_000931545.1 Papilio glaucus | reverse complement strand
GATTGAAATTACAAATAATATCAGTAAAGAAATAATTAAACAGTACGATCATCAATGCAAAACCAATAACAATTGAAATTCTAAAAAGAAAATCATAAATGTATAAGTACGGTTCTGGGACCGAACAGCATGCGGCCTCAGCAGCTTCCTGACTGAGACTGAGCCGAGCGGAGCGCGTTGATTTAACTAAAGGGAATGCTCGAATTTCCACCACTTAGCAATATGTAGGTAACAAATAATTTTACTATTCCGGAGGTATTTTGACTTTCTCTTACAAGAAATTTTTACAAAACGCGTACAACAAAAAAAACTTACAAAACAGCGCCATCTTGTGAGAAGTTTGTATGTTGAAAGTACTGAGATAACTACACGGTGGGTCAGGTATTTTCTCTTTCTCTGTTTTGCTACTAAATAAGTATTTTGCTACTATATAAGATATTTGATTGAAATTATAAAAACTTACCACATCCATAGCATCGAACATATCATTGCTCTGGTCTTCATTGGCTTCTCTCACTTCATTTAATTTATCCTTAATTGGTACAGTTTCCAATTTAATTAAATTGTTATTTGGTAATAAGCTCGGCGATGTGTTACCATTGTTCAATGAATCCTGTAAAATCATTATAACTTTACTGCGACATTATTTATTCAATGTTTATAAAACCGCTTTACTCACGGTCGCGTAGATCGGTATTGGTACCGACAAGTTTCGGACCTGTGCACTATATTAGTAAAAGAAAAATATTGTTACTAGAATTAGGGGCTACTACTATTAGAATTAGGTGCGTATCTACCGCAGCTTTTTGGCCTGGAGTTCAGAGCCCTGTAGTACGTAAAGTACGTAAGTACTTGACAACATGAAGTTCCATTATGGTATGGGCCCTAGTGCTATTATAGCCCACTAGCAATTCGCTCCAGCGTGGCTCGGGCAGATCGATAAATAAATATGGCTTAAAACTACTACCCGATTGATGTGTAAGTGCTTTCTATTGGTGAAAGGAATTTTAAAATTGGTTCAGTAGTTTTTGAGTTTATTTGCTCGAACAAACAATCAAATCTTTTCTCTTTGGGGACAACATTGGGATATAAATATAAATTATCACTACATATTTATGTGATATATTTATTAAGGCTACATATTTTTACAACAAATCATTAACAACACCAATATCATAAAGAGAAATGCTTTATTTGTTAAAACTAAACCAATTGTAATAATTGTGCCATTAGAGTTCAGAATGCACTTTATATCAACACATCTGCAGTTCATCATGGACATCGGTGATCAATTAACACTAGGTGACTGTTTCGTTTCGTTTCATTTAACCTATAAAAAAACATGCTATACTGAGTTTATTTTATAAGCTTACTTACATCTTGCTTTATTCTGTTTTCAGGATTCTTTTTTAAAGGAGGTGTCCCTGAAAATAAAAGTTAATATTTGAAATGATGAACGGGGAATGTTGAAAGGATAAATGAAGAGAGAATAACGAAATGTTAATAAGTGAGTGGCAGTGTTGGCAGGGGACGAATAACTTATATTGATCGAATTAAATATAGGCGATATAAGGAGTACCCGTAACCGACAAGCTTGAAGCATAAAGCGTAGATGTATATATGTAGAAGAAGCAAGAGAGGTGTGCCAGGATCGCACCAAATGGACATCCATGATCTCTGCCTACCGCTATGTGTTACAGGAGCATTACTATTATCATTGTTAATATTTGAATACAAAAGCTTTGCACAATTTAAATAAACAAAGTGGATCCAGGCCTAAAGGGCACCCACAAAATTGTCAGAATTCTTCCATAAAAAACTTGTCAACTATTATTCTCATAATTTTTTTAGCCAGCTGTACACTATGATTTTAACAAAATAAAATATTGTGTGCGCCTTATACATCTATAAGCGACGGTCCAGCATAGAAATACTTCTTCGCTCTACCGAGCACACCCAAGCTTTTTAGAGGCCAACTATGCCTTACCTTCTAAATGACCACGAAATCGGACATCGCTCGATATATCAACGCTGAGAATACTGATACTAGCTCAGGCAACCAGGGGAGTGTTCTCCAAGTTGAGATTAACGACTAAGATTTGTTATTTGTCGGTAAGCGCGCAAACTTGTGTCATTTTGGGGTTAAATTGGACAAGATTTTGTCGATCCCAATCCGAGACATTATTCAATAGTTCAGATATAAGTTTGTTCCGGTAATGGTTGAAATCTCGAGAAATATTAACGCTGGTTGTGTACAGGGTACATCACCGGTACTGTTGTCTGCATAGCAATGCGTATTACTACTTTGCAAGACATGCAGAAGAAAGAGACAGTACACAACCCTATTTATTATAAGAATTTGAAAAAGAAAGTCTATTTAATAAAGATTAGTCTATTAGAATGATTGAATCCTAATTAGAATCCACGATATTAATAGAAATTTAGAATAAGGATACTGTATACTTTATACAAAATCAACGATTAACATTTGGATAAGAGTAGCTTAGTCTAAAGTATATGACATTCTTTTGTATTTTCAAGACTAGGAGACAAGTTAGTAGTAGGGGGCTATTTTCTGCAACTCCAGCAATCTCCTGGAGCAAGACAACCATTTTCCTTGATGTTAAATAACTACTAAACTAATAATAATAATAATAAAAATTACTAATTATTTACCCATAAACAAATGGAAATTTATTTAAAATATTAATTATACTCACAGGTTGTATTAGTTGATGATAATGTCTTTGATTTCCAAACAAACTTAGATTTCTTCTCTGAGACCTGCTCTTTTGAATCTCTGAAATTTCCAAAAACAAATACAATTAATCCCACATATTCTTTAAGCCATCCTGGGTAAATAAGTAGTGAAGTGCTATCCATTTGATGCCGAACATGAGATTGTACTTGTTCCCATACAAGGTACAAATTTAAATTTGTGGTTTTTGAAATAACCATAAGTTAAAACATGGAAACCTCTTTAAAGCTTGAAATGTATAAAATATTTCTATTTTTATCCTACATCTTTATGACATGAATAAAGTGTTTAAGTTTAATATGTTTTTTCGGGAGGATTATGTCACACAATGTTAGGTGACTTACTGGCTCCTTTGTCTTCTTGTACTGTAAAAAATATATTATACAGAAAAACACTCTTTTTCCTCCTCATCCTCCTCTTTTTGTTCTGATTATCTCTTGTAATATTTTTTTATACAATTTTGATCCCTTTAAAAGAAGTGAGAAGTCCCTTTAAAAAAATATTAAGGTAAAAATGGATCCTTCAAGGGATGAGTTTCTCGGGGAGGGGTCCCCTGGTCCCCTCAACCAATGTATCGTGGTAGCGGCAAACAAGTGCTAAATGCCTTTTGGACTGACAATGTTCCGAAATTTTAAAATCTTAAAAAAAACGGGGGGTTCCGTAATTCTTCCTTCACAAGGTGTGATTCTCCACTACCCCTCCACCCTCTACATCAATTTTAGCGGGCAACGTTGTACATTTTAGTATTATAACATTAGCTTATAACAATATTAACTTTAGCTTGTACCGATAAAATAAAAAGAAACTCGACCAAAGTTTACCCTCTAATTTATTTATTTTTTCTGAAGAAAACTTGTACAAATAGTTACTAAGTGAAGAGTTCATTTTTTTTTTCAGGAGTATACAGTCTACCAATGTGTGCAATAAAAATCTATGAACTTTTTTAGGATCTAAAAATAATCAAAATCCGAAGCACCAAGTAAATAATACTACCTCTGATTGTCTCCATCGCACACTTGATTCTTTTTGACAAAGTTCATCAAAGAACTTTGTTTGGCCAAAGTAGAAACTTTTCTTGTAGCCATTTTATCCTATGAAAACTAAACATTAAACCTTTTTAAACGATTTCCCGCTTTGTTATCAAGCAATATTTTTTAAATACATCAGTACCTGAGTTACCTGACATAATACGATAATATGACATGTGACAGGACATGACAGCTTTTTGGCTTTTGCCCAAATATTTATACAAAATAATGCTTTTGCTTTTGTCTGTCAAGTTTTTGTCATTATTATCAGTTATTATGCCAAATGAATGCAAATAATGCCAGCTGAAGAAGACAGAAGCTGCTGAATTCAAAATAATTGTAATTTTTTATCACTTGATTGTTTTTATCGACTTTATTACGGGTCCCAGTCCAAGGACTTTGAAGTTGAACTAAAACATACAAATTTTACCATATACTTTCCCAAAAAAAAAAACGGTAGTAACATGAATAAGTAAAATAGAATAACCATAATTAAAAATCAAATTTAAATAAATCGTTGATTATTTATATACAACTAAGGCTATAATAAGTTTTTGAAAAATTACAAGTAGAACGGTAGAATTATTTATTTTTTATTTTTCATGATTCAACAACCGACAAACAAAATGAACGAAACAAAATACCTACGCATAATATTCGTTTCTATTTTCTGGCCCAAATTGGCCCAAATTTCTAAGTCACATCTACCGTAATTAATTATTAAAGCGTTTGGGTTCACAATGTATTTTTATCATTTTAAATAACTCCTTAACTTAAACAATGAGTTTCTAAAAAAATGAGAAAATATTCATTTAATTTTTTGATTGCCCCTAGAGCTATAATCTTATTTCAATTTTAAAGTAAAGTAAGAATATGATATAATCAAATAAAATTGATTTCTCATACAAAATTGATACAAATAGCAACCCTGTGATCCATCATAGCAGCTGAATGGACTAGATTTGTTTTGTTTCGTACAAATAGTATGTGATTTTTAATTTTATCAAAATGTCACTAAGAAAAGTTCTTTCTCTAACAAGAGCAACTTGCTCTAGGGCTACCGCTCTCCATTCTACGTTTTATCCAGGACAAAATATTTGCTTCCTCACTGCAAATTCAAGAAGATTCTATTCTGACAAAAATATAGGTTAGTATTTTTCCGATTAAAAAAATGAATAGTTATATGAATTTAAATATTACCTATAATGAAAAATACGTTATGACTTCCTAATTTTAAATATTATTTACATAATTTAAACTATCCTACAATTGTTTTAGTTATTTTTTTAATATTAATCCAAATCTTCAAATGTCTTGCGTTAAATATAAATCCAAAAGTTAATTTTGACATGTATTTTTTGATTAATTTCTTTTACTATCATGTCTTTTTTTGCATTGGAGGTTGTATTAATATGTACAATACATATATATTTTATTATTGGCATATCACACCCACTAATCATCTGTGTATGTTGTATAGGATGAGATGTCGACTCAATAAATATTTATAAACAAATCTAGAAGTGAAAACATGTGTAGATCATATCATCATCCCCTTGCCCTTTCCCCATGAATAGATCATACAAAACAATTATAAATATTTTTTCAGGACAACAAACAAAAAGTGAATCGGAGCCAGAAAAAGTTGATATTATTGGCCGATTATTTCCAAAGGCAGTGCTCAACCCTGAAGATGCACAAGAAATTAAAAAGGAGCAGGAAAAGTTTGAAAAAGAGAATAAGGAGAAGTCAGAGGAAAACCAGAAAAGTTGGAAGCGAATGAAGATTGGGTGATTATCTTTTTAAATTATTATATATCTTGCAAAGATTGTTGAATAGTAATGAAATGTTAATATAGGTAAACTTTTATATCTTGAAAGCTGGTTTTGTGGAGAAGGGATTGGAAGGGGAATGATAGGAAACACACTGGTCCTGAAAATATTAAAGAAGAAATAAACATAATATCTTTATTTTAAATACCTTACGAGTTACTTAAATGTGGTCTTTGATCAAACCTAACATGAAAAGTGTTCCCGTTAGTCATTAGTTGCAGTTGCTTCTCCTTGCTAATTTAATGTGATATTTTAAAACAGACTCGATAGACTACTGGGTTTTATATGGATACTTTGGGTCTACTCTTGAAGAAATACCTCTTTAAACAAATCTGTATTTATTTTGATTTATTCTCCTCTAGTAACTTCTAGTATAATATAATGTATAATGATATATTAGTCATCATTTCGGAAATTATTCATATTTTATAAACAAACATGATTTTCATGTTTCTTAAACATTAGGTTTGCAGTGTTTGGTGGAGCCATGACGGTAATGGGGACATGCCTGGTGGTCGAAATGGGAGCACCACGACGTGATGATGAAGGGAAGATCATTGAGGACGAGTTCTCAAATATGCCAATAGTGTTACAATATTTGAAACGTACATGGAAAGAGCTTACGTTTTATGAGAGGGTAAGATTTGCGAAGACACTATACTTTCATAACTGTTCATAACACCACTTTGGTATATTAATCTATGTAAATATAGCAATATTCAGCAAAGTTTTAATAAATTTAAAAGAAAAAAATAAGTGTTTAGCAATTATTTGCCTTTTTGTGTTTCGAATGTAATAGAACCTCTGTCATGTTTTACTCAATAAGATAGACTACAATTTCAATCTAGTTATTTTAAGATTGTTGTTGTTGGTGCCAATCAAGGTAGTTAATATGGGAAAACAGCATAAAATTCCAATCTACAGTTTATTTGAATAAGTACAAATGATTGTCTGTACCTTCTCGGGAAACCAGTTTACAATTATGGTACTTAGGTATACAGAAATACAGATTTATTGGTAATTAACTAATTACAGATCATGGTTACAATAAAATATTTTAAATTTAAACATTTATCAAAATCTACTTCAAGCTACAAGTAATTAATAACTTTAAAACATAAGACAAATATCTGACAAAAAAAAAGAGATAGAAATTAAAGAAGAAGTTAAAAAATTCTTCGACCCTATAGAAAGCTTTTTTTGACAAGCCAAGATTTCAATCTTATTTTAAAAGACGCAAGGCTGGTAGCTGCTGTGACGTGGTCCGGAAGGCGGTTGTAGACGGCGGGCCCCATGACGTGCGTCGTCTTCTCGGTCTTCGCCAGTCTGTGCGCCGCCAGTGGCAGTTTGTTCGCGCCGCGAGTCACCATCCTACAGCTGCCGGTTTCTTTGCGCGTTTTAAATGCAGGAAGCGTTTGCCGCGTGAATAGCGCCACCTGGAAGATAACTAACGACGGCAATGTTAAAATTCTGTGCGTGATGAATAACGTTTATTCTTCTACCTTGTTTCAGATGATAAAAGAGCCTTCCCGTGAGAAGCTATTGCCGGATCCTGTTCCACCACCGTACCAACCTACTTACACGCTAGTTTTGGAGTTTACTGATGTCCTCATGCATCCAGATTGGTCATATCAAACTGGCTGGAGGTAATTTATTTATGAATGGTTTCTTTAGCAATAGTATTTATATATTCAAATGTCTCTTACATGAATAAATAGCGTAATGTATGTTGCAAAAGTTAACCTAGACGAACTTATATTGAAAAAAAGAGTCAATAGCCCGTTGTTTCAAATCAAATATCAGGGAGTCGTTTTATGTATATGGCCTACATCGCCGCCATAATCAGTCGCGTGGTAAGTGTTGGTCGCATCATGTCGCATAGTTCCGTCGCGGACCGGACAATGGATAACAGTGAACTAAAGGTATGCAATATTAACCATACCTGTAACCAATGTGTATGTAAAATTATAGAAGTGAGAATAGTGTGCTAGAATCGTACCAAATAGAAATCAGTAGTTGCTGCCTGCCCAAATATTGTAAATATTTGTAAATGCTTCCAGGTTTAAGAAACGGCCTGGTGTGGAGCAATTCCTTCAAACAGTGTCCAGTTCTAACTATGAGGTAGTCATATTCACATCGGAAAATGTCTTCATGATCTGGCCAGTGTTGGATAAGTTGGATCCAGAGAACAAGTACATCTCGTACAGGCTCTTCAGAGACTCGACGCACTTCATAGATGGTGTCCATGTTAAGAACTTGGAGGGCCTTAACAGAGATTTATCTAAGGTGAGGTTAAATTACATCCCATGAAAACTGTATAATAAGCCTAAGTATCTGGCAATTTTGATGTTCGCTAAGTGGAACAACTTTATTAACTGTATTAAGTGCAAAGAGAAAGTCTTATGATGACTGATTTATTGTCATATTTATTTCTTCTGTGGGTATATGTGACTGAACCACTTGAGAACGGCTGAACTTATTTTGATAATTTCACGTGTGTTTGAGTTGGTCTCTCGCAATGGTTTATATTCACAATTGGACTCGATAGGTGCCGCTGCTATCGAATCCTAAGAGATATTTTTTTGGTGAATAATATTTTTAGCTCTGAACCCTCTAATAGCCGGCATGACAACCTGTTTTGGGCTGCAAGTTATGATGTAAATACTTGTTGTTGTGTCTGATGAGAATGTTTCCTGTTTTGCAGGTGATTGTTGTGGACTGGAACAAACAAGCAATCAAATTCCACCCTCAGAACTCGCTCATACTGAAAAAGTGGAAGGGCAATGATGATGACACCGCGCTACTGGATCTCGCCAATTTACTACAGAGTAAGTACATAAAAGAGTTGCTACTGATGCGCGGTAACATGACACTTGAATCCGATGTCATTACAGTTTCGTGTTCCCCCCCGCGGAGGGGGGTGGGTACAAACATCTACCCACTCATTGTTCTAGATCCATCATTGTTTTAGATCCGCGTGAGTCTACAGTACTGTTTTTCTCTCGCTGCACACTGGGTCGTAAAACGTGGAAGCGGTGCAGAGAGTATTTCGCTTTCTTTCCCACTCATGGGATTTATGGGCCAGCGCAGTGCTGCGCAATATTGCTATCGACCCCTGATCATCCTTTATGCCGCACCAGACCTTGCATTTGCGGTGCGGTGCTATAACTCACTCGTTGTTATCCATAAAGACGTTACGCTTGCGTAACATGCTTACCGCTCTAGCCTAAGATTTGTGACCCAGTGTGCAGCGAGTGAAAAACAGTACTGTATTAATATTGTGCATTTGTGATCGATAATAGCAATATATAAGTAGAATAGTATATAGAAAGTAGTAGAATAGTAAATAGTATATTTAGTATCTTCCGGTGTGTTGTAAAATGACGGCAATTTCATCTAAGTCTGCAAACACTTTTGAAGCAGAAATGATTATCAGAACTGACTATAACTTTTTCAATCTAAATTAAGTTGATGTCAAACTTCTATCTTGAAGATCAATCAGCAGCAGCAGAGTACCAAAATGCAAACAGAAGACATACTGCCCAGAGATTCTTTCTTTCGTCTTTGAAATTTTATTCAGGGCAATCAATCTCAAATAGACCATCTCGCTTTACCTTGATTGTAAGCTTAAGCCGACGCTGCCCATCTGTCAGGATCTTAACAAGCTCTCGCTTTATATTTCGTTTGTTTGTCCAATCAACGAATGAATATTTACATGCTGTTATCATTTGCAGCTATCGCTATGTCCAATGTGACAGACGTTAGAGAAGTGTTAACATACTACAGCCAGTTCGACGACCCCATCGCCGCGTTCAGAGAGAACCAGAGGAAACTGATGGAACAAATGGAAGAGAAAGAGAGGGAAACGAAGAACGCTGAACAACCTCTTACAAGGAACTGGCTGCGGAGCTTCACTAGACGTTAGGATGTCTTTTGTCGTAAGAACTGTGGATAAGTTGCAAGTTATACAATGATTTTATTCATAATTCCATTCTATTCAACACAACTGCATTCAAATAAAGATACTTAAGTGTTGGTGCACCTTATTTACTTATTTTGTTGATAAAAATGAATTAAATGTAACAGGTTGTTATTTACGTCTATAAAATTGTTGAATCGAGACACAAGAAAAATGTAGGACTCAAATACAAGGGCCTATTCTGACGCCATTTAAATCGCTAGCCGACACATTGATCAGAAACCTGGTTTAATTGATTTCTCTTATAATTTACTCACTAAATCACACCTTACCTGAATTGAATTCACTAAAATGCATAACATTTTTATAATAAATTGGATTTAACTGTAGAAACTTAACCAAAATAATTTAAATTGATTGAGATGAAGAAATGTGATGGCACATGAATAAATGTTCTGTCCATTGTAAGCAAGGAGACAACAAGCTGTGTTTGTGTTAGCATGTATGGCGTTCTATTCCGCTAGCTATATTGCACTTTTGCATCCTACATTTCATAAAACAATCATATTCAACATATAGTTAAGTCTGCACTGTTATCGGGGCTCTGGCACACATTGATTTTATTAAGGTTAGTTAATATTATTAAAAAGTTACAGTATACATGTAAATTATTGGTTGTTTTTAAAGCTTAGATTGTTTGATTAAATGTCTTGTAAAATAATTAATACATTGATTTAAAATACTATGTGTATATCTATTGAGTGCATAGATCATAAGCCAGTAACAAACGAAAGCTATAGCCGGTGTTGAAACACGCTTGTATATTCAAAATGTACTATTTACTCTCATTGTGCGTTAATTTTACTGTTGAAATTAATTAATTTTTTAGTTACAAATCAAACATAAAATATCATATAATTTTTTGAATTGATTGATGAATTGAGCCCAGTCAACTTTGGGAACCACTGGCATATATCAATGTGTTTATCCTCATAGCCCTTCCTTACCTAATGCCTTGGACATGTTGTCACTTCTAAATCACCTCATAAGATTGGCCAATTTGCAGAAGGAAACACATATATTTCTTTAGAATTAAAAAAATATTACAATACCTTAAAACGCATTTTTTGTTGATCTGTTACTATTATACTTTGTACAAAAGATTTTTCTTTTCAGTTTGACATGATCTTATTATATATAAAAGTTACTTGTTAGTTAATAACTGCAATTTGTTTGTTTGTCTGCGCGTATGTCTGCAAAGTTTTAGTCATTTTAGATAGGCAATATAGTTGTTTGTACGATTGTGTCGTTTTATTAATTTATCCTGAACACCAAGCATTTGTAGTTTGATTCCAAATACGGTCCAGAGCATGTTATTGTAAAAAAAATTTGGAAAATTATTTTCGATGCTTCAAAATTCAACTTAGGTTTTTTTTTTAATTTCAAGTCATTCGGTTACTTATATTCTGTAAATAAAAAGATAAAAAAAGACACAATAACTTTCTTTTTTTCGGTAAGAAAATTTCTTTATTGCAAAAAATCCTTAGTAAGCACAACCTTTGTTGCAGTAGATAAAAGAATCTTATAAAGATTTAGACTTTGATCATTTTAATACTTCTTCATCACTGTCAGAAAAATGTAGATTCAGCGCAAATGAGGACTGATCGAACGTTTCTTCCACTTTGTTTGTCCACAACTCCAGAAGACCTTCATCCAGCTCTTCATTTTCAAACGCTTTAAATATCTCTTCTTCATTGAATTTCGTCTTGGCTCGTCTCTCCTCCACAATTTTGTAACCATCTGGAACTCTCTTTAAACTCTTCCATATGTCTGAAATATCGACTATTGACGTCACAACGAAATCTTTCTTGTCCAATTTATATGATTTACTCCATTCATCGAGACTCTGACAACTATTATCCTCCATAAAGATGTCCAAATGATTGGGAAAAATTGTGTGACATGATATATCACCTAAAGAATTGTGCATCAACACATCAAACTTTTCATCATGTTCCATAATCAGGCTTCCCGTTATAGCAGTGTGCAGTCTGCTATCTATTGGATTGTTCAAATCATGGCACAACAACTTCTGACGGGCCATCTTTAATGTATGAATTATGCTGGGAGGTCGGTACGGTATTGTCACATTTATTACATCAGTTTCTTTGGCTATACTATCGTAACTATTCGGTACAACGCACATGTCCTCGCACCATTGACTGCTAAGACATACCAAGTCCTTATTGTAACCGAAATTGCATTTGGATAAATATGTTGGTGGACATTGCATGCCATGAGTCCATCTGTTCACAGGTTTAGGGTGTTGTTTTTGTGTAAGGGAATATCTCATATCCATTAGAAAAAGGTGATGGTCAGTACCGAAGTATAAATATGGTTCTTCAGTAGGTAAGGCACTTGTGATATCGTTACATGCAAGTTCATCTGTCACTTTTCTAAGGTCTCTCCACTGGTGAATAGCAGAATTCGTTCGTTTATCATAAAGAGTTATATATTTTGTAGAGATGTGGGTGTAAAAGCCTCTATCAGAACTCAATACGGTATTCCAATTGTTAACGGAAGATATATTGGGTTTTAACTTGACACTTCTCCCCTTCATTCTATCCAAATTCACAATGGTAAGTTTGTTGTCCAAAGTGGTGACATAGAGGATGTTTTTGTGAAAACCATCAAAAGATATACCCGTGTAGGGCATTTCAGATTCAGCGGCTTTTATCTCTTCAAATTTGATTACATCATTATCTGTGACAATTCTCAATATAAATAATTTATTCTTAGTACGTAAAGCGACCATATTCTGTGAGGAGCAAATCGTTTCTAGAATGTTCATTCCGTCGCCACAGTCGAATGTGGCTATTGGGGTACTGCTTACTACTTGCTCATTCTTATTATAGTCGGATAATGCTGAAAGTATAACAATGTTAAATCAATACTGGCTGCTTTTATGTATGATGCATGCAAGCACCTTTGAGACACTGCTTGCTGTCTGTTTCTTGTGATTTGAAGAGAAAATATGTAATTTCTTCTACAGTAAAAGAAAACAAATTGGATCAATGAGGTATTTTATTCAAATGTGTGACAAATCAACATGGGGACTTGGTCTTTGCCATACAAATTTCTTGAGCAATTAAATATACTCACAAACATACTAAATGCTATTTGTTTTAAAATTAAATATAAGACTGAACATTTTAAACTGATAATGAACCTAGTAATTTTATGTGATTTTTGTTCTGCATCAAATTATAATCGGATTAGGAATATTATAAACTGACAGGAAATTGTGAACTGAACAAATCATCAACAATTTCATGTGTCATTTCTTGACAGTTTATAAAATGTGAGAATAAAATCATCTAATTGTAAACTGATATTTTGCTTCCATTATTATATTAAAATTCAACTTAAAACGGAATGTTATTATTGGTTAAGTTTGTTAGCTTGGACATGATACTTAAAAATAAAATAATCTTTACTAATATTATAAATGTGGATGTATGGATTTTTGTTACTCTTTCTCTTCTCTTTCACGCAAAACCGGCTGAACGGTTCTGGATAAAAATTGACACAAAATAGATTATAGTCTGGAATAGCAGATAAGCTACTTATTATATTACATATAGAATTACTAGGTATCACCGTTGAAAATTTCAGAATAGGGTAAATTTCTCCCAATTTTTCTTTTTATATTTAAGTCTAAAAAGAATAGCATTTAGGATGTCACCCACTGGTATATATAGAACACATCATCCACAAAATATCTTAATTCATATTTCTGAAGCTAAATACATACTCAAGCCCACTATTTTACAGGAATTAAGGATACAAAATACTTACACAATTTACTGAACTCACTGTGGAGTAAATAATCACTCCAATGTATACTTGTAAGTTGTAAGTTGCCATGCCCAGCATAGTACCAGTTATATGAGCTATCGAAATATGGATCCGGATCATTGTCCAAATGCTTTGCCATGTGTATTAAGTGTTTTGGGCAATGCACTACATTCTCATTGAGACTCTCGTACTTAGACAACATGTCAGTAGCCCCTGTAAAGAAGGTAACTTGTATACTTAATAAATAGGATTGATAAAAGAGACATTTCGCCAGTTTACCACGAAATGTCATCTTGAAAGCCTTTTTATGGCTGACTACTTGTACGCTAACAAAGTTAAAATAAATTTCTCTCTTTCATTATTTCCTATTAGATCAATAGCTTTTATTCTCTTTCTTTCTGTTAACCACCTCTATAGTGTGTGTATTCATCTCATTACAAAGGATTCACCTCTACCGTGTGTGAACTCACTCTTTTTTTAACATGTGTGATGTAAATGTTTTGGTGGTGCAAACTCAATTATGTAAACAATCATTCACCGCTATATTTAAACTTTGCATGGTAATATGTGTACATTAAAAATAAATAGTTACATTTGTATGTTATATAGTACATATAGTAGTATAGAATGGACCAGCTTGACTGTTGAAATACCATGATGTTACAGAAGAAGGGATAGTAAAAAGTAGAAGTATTTCTGGGTTTTGTCAGATGACTCACTGGTGGTGGTCTAATTTGTACTCTTTTTTTTATAAATAAAAAAGTCACACACAAAGAGGATGACATAGGAGAGGACGGAAAATTAGAAAAAGGAAATGTCCTTTTTTTGTATATTATTTCCTCCTCTTTTCATTAATGGTAGACAATACATCAAGGTGTTGGTAGTGTCCACTTAATATTAGATGTTCTAATTAACAGATTAAAGCACTTGTATGTTTGCCACCTTCTTCCATAAAAAATACAAACATGCTTATAGCTTAGTTATAATTTTACCTTTGATTCATACAGTCCAAACGATAAATGTAACTACTTGTTTAGTTTTTAAAAGAAATTAACTTGTAGTAATGCTTACCTGCTGTATATCTTAAGTTCCTACATTCCCACTGCCAATCACTTTTTATTTTCATTTTCTGTGTTAATGGATCACTTTCATTTGCATTGCGCAACACTGTTAACATCTTTGGATTTAAACTCCTATATGGAAATGGTTCAAAATAATTAGTGAAAAGCTGCCCATCCCAATCCTCACTGAATGCATTTAATGGATGGCCAGGTACAACAAAATGGAAGTTTTTCAAATGTCTCTTTGTTGTAAGCCGTTGCTTTATATTTTGACAAAAGAAGTTATATGCCTGAATATTTTTATGACGCAAATCATCAAGAATTTTCTTCACGGGAGCAGTACTATCAATATTATCAGCCGTAAATTCAACTTCTTTCTTCTTTTTCTAAAATATTTATAAAGGTTTAAATATGAAATCTTTACAATAGAAAAAAATGTTAATAAAAATAAGATACTTATTATAACAAGGTAAATATTATTTATATTTAAATAAAGTATAACACAACTATTACATGTCTAGTTTTTTCCATTGCTGTTATTTAGGCCCTTGACAAGGCCTCCACTGGGTACAAGTTGTCGCAATTCATTTTATTTTAAGGAAATATACGTAATATAGGTTGCAGTTAAATAACCTCACTACAATAAATTAATGAAACCTACATTTCGTTTTCTTATGTAAACCTCATCCATGAACACCTTCGCCGTCCTTCGTGTTAATTGATGAAATACATAAAACAAGTAATATTGTATCAAAACATTACCTTAAGTTTCCCTGGTGTAGCCATTGTTATTTTATGTTCATATCACTTTGCAAGGGATAAAAGTACATAAATTTATAACAACATTGACACGCATTGGCATTCCATTGCATTTGCATTTTGCACGTGCCATTGACATTCGCGAAATAAACAAACTAATAAATATTGACAGCTGACGAAAAGCAAAGAGAATGTAATACTAACGTTAATAAGAGGGTTAGCTTCGAACAAAAGAATTATAGCACTTTGGTATAAAATCTCAAAAAAAAAAAAACGATGCTACCAACCTAATGGGCTAAATAGTGATTTTATCAATAAAATGTAGGGTTGTTATAGAGGCTCCCATATTTTTTTAAAATTCCATATTTGAAACAACTTTATATTCGACCTCAATATTGTATGATTTATAATTGGTAATATATATATTACTTTTATAAAGTAATTTCCGTTAAAGTCTATTTATATATACACGGTAACAAGCTGTGCCCCGCGGTTTCGCTCGCACTGCAATTTTACTTAAACGAAATGATATTACCTACTTAATACAGTTAAATTGATATAACTTTTTTTATTTATAAGCCGATTGAGATAAAACAAACTAAATTACACTTAACACTAAATGTTAAGTGAAGCTTACCACAATACATGAGTGAAAATCGCACCCAAATCGGTTTAGCCGTTTCTGAGATTAGCGGTAACAAACGCACAGACCAATAGACATAAAGACAGACAAAAATTCTAATAATCATTGTTTTGGGTTTTATTGCGTTTTTTTGGCCCCTAATAATAGTTTTTCTCAAATATCTTCCATGTACAGACAGCAATCCGTTACATTTTCTTATATGTATAGATTAATGACTAGTGATCAGCGTTTACACTTTCCACTAACATAAGGGGCAAACGAGCAGCGGAGGGCCATAAGTGATCCAGAAGTGAAGTGAGAGGAACTGCAGATGTGTTGCCAACCTTTAAGGCCAGCGTACTCCTTGTACGCTGGCTTTTTGAAGAACCCTAAGTCGTATTGTCTTGGAAAAACCGCTGGAGACAGAAAACTTTACAACGCAGCAGTGCGAAGCAGGAAATTATGCGAAAATCGCACGGTAGTGGAATGCCAGCCTTCAAGATGGTGAGGATGGTAGTTGGAGCTCTGTCGAGTTGATCGATGGTTTTACCTACTTACACAGCCAATAATGTTTTTTGAAGATTACATTCCTTGTACCTGTGCTATTGCGTAATAAAATAATAAAATAAAATAGAATCTTATTCCAAAATATATAATTCCACGTACATTTAATATAAATGTGTATATAAACGTACACATAAAATTTAAAATAGAAAAGTTTACTAGAAATAAATGTAAATGTTTAATAAATAGGAAGTATTATTGGTCGTTAAAATAAGCTGGATTTCCGCATTTTTAACAATCAATATTGTATATAATATACATTTAAGAACGATACATGAACTCCGGAAAGGACAAGGCTGCAAAAACAGTGAACACTAAAATTGAATAAACGGTAACTAAAATATCTCTTTTCATTTTAAGAATGTTATCAAAATCTTTCTGATCGTTGCAAAAGATCGTTGATCGTTGTCTTTGTGCAGTTTTCTTTACATGTATTATTTCATATTTTCCAAGATCTTTTGATTCAATTTTCTCTAAAATTTTGTGTTCTTCAAGTATTTCATTACATCCATCGTAATTATAAACTGGAGTCACTTTGAATTTTCTTAAACAATAGGCTCTATAATCATATAGAGATATAAGAGAATTGCTAGAAGGCTGACTTACAATCCCTGTTAGAGAGTTTGGATGTTTTTCACAAAGATTTTTGTTTGTAGAATCTTCAGCCGTGACCAAGTCAATACATTCTCTGTTTAGTTTCGTTACATTCCCAGTAAGTGAATTAGTTTCAATTTTATTATAGTTCGTTATAAGAAGAGATTGAGGGGTTTCTGTAAATTCATTGACGCATTCTTTAGTAATATTTACGGCGACTTCTTTATCAACACAATTTAGTTTGGTTTTGTTACATTTTTTTGTAATTTTACGTTTTGCATCGTCGTTAATGGTATTACGAATTTGTTTCGCAGCTGTATGTTCATGAGATTTTGATAATAATTTGTAAGGTTCGTTTAAATCTGTGTTCTGCTTGTCACATGTGTTGACATTTTGATATTTTGTAATCTTTTCAATTTCATCCAACAATTCAACTAAAATATCTAACGAAGTGGTATTGTCAATGTTTTCGGTTTTCGTAATTGCTGTTTCGTTTTCTCTGCTTTTATTTAAATTTAGGAGGGATTTTGAAAAGTCTGTACTTTTATCAACTTTTTTGAAAGTATTGTCTAAGTTATTGTAAACAATGTCATCATTTAATCGTATAGTTTGTACACCTTTCTCATCATTAGAAAATTCGTCGCATGTTAGTAATTTGTTATTATTTGAACAAAAATGTGTTTGTATAGCCATACATCTGTTGCCTGTAGTGGAACTATTCTCGATAGGTTTCATGTCAATAGGTTTTGCATTAGAATAGACGTATCCTACCGTAGTAATGTTTACTGGAAGCCTGGGGAAATACCGATCTTGAAACGAATCCGTAAGAAAAGGCATATCAATCAAGCTAGTTATACTTTTATTTCTGCCAAAGTGTAAGTTTTGTGACATGCACGATTTCTCAATTATGGAATTAGCGTCTCCACATTGTACTAGTAACACTTGATTCGTAGATTGTTTAGGTGTCAAGGTTAATTTCTTGATTTTTAAACGCTTTGGAAATGTCCCTTGCGATATTTGATCGTATAAAGCTTTTTCCAAGCTATCGATCCGCCGAACAATCCCGTTGTGTGGTATGTTTGTATCGGAATAAATCGTTTGAATTCCATTATTGTTTTCTTTTTTATCAACATCTTTAACTTTGGCGTTCTTAGGAAGAATGTTAGATACTGCTGTCAGAATATTTTTATCTTCAAATACGTCAATAATGTAGTCGGAGCATATAGATATAAGCTCATCGTTTGAGCTTAACGTAGTACTAACAAAATCTTTTTTCTTTTCATTACAAGATATTGAGGTTTTGGACTCGTTAATAACCGAGAGAGACACCACTGCTTCCTTTTGTAATGGATCGCATCGTAATGTATTCTCCATTGATTCTTTTTCAAAAGGAGACGATGTTGCCACTGTAAAAACGGTAAAATTATGAGTATGAAATACGAAAAAGTGTAGAAAAATACTTACTTAAATGTAATGTACCGCTACCCGTAGGATCTCTACCATGTTGAGGAACGTGGAATACGGGGAAATCGTTCGATACTGGATATTTTTGCAGCAAATTGCTTGATGTTGCGGATGCAGTTAATGTGAATGGCCGTGTTTTTGGAATAGACTCAATTGGAATTATCTTCTTTCTAAAACAATTAATAGTTTTTAAAACTAGTGTGTAATGGAATAGAAAATCAAAGTATACATTACTGCGAATTCGTCAGATACAAAACCCCACATACTTCAACAACCCCATTATTATTTGTTAGTAGTCCATATAAGAACGAAACATTCCTATGAAACTGTTCTATGCAGTTACCAAACATCTGGTTAACAACCATCAATTGTTCGTTCTTTCGTAACAATTCCAGATTGCAATTTCAACCTTACAGAAATTTTACAACTTACGACGTACGAGGAGCCTCAGAGACAATCCTTTGCCTGTAACTCGACGCACTAATTTGGGGAACTACGTTATCAATTGGACCATTGTTCGGCGCACGTCTTACTCTTTTATACTTATCTGTAATGAAAATTGTCATATCAATTATTAAATTATTCTTTTTTTATATTTCTTCCAACATCAATATGGAATTGCGACCAGGCTCAACAATATAACAAACTTGTTAAAAAAGTTAACTAGGTAATAAAATATAGATACTAACAGGACGATGGAACTTTTCAACACATCATACTCAATTTCGTGTATAATAAAGTATAGAAAATGAACGTTAAAAACCTTTCCTTTCCTAACCTACCTTTCTTCCACTCAGAGTTAAATTTCCTTGTTCATGAAACTTGTTATTGGAAAAGCAATATATTAGTGTCTCATAGAAATCTGTATTTAATTTACTTGCGTGTTTGACTTGATGGAATCAAACACGATTTGATTTATATGACAACAAAATGGTTATTCAATGAATGAAAAAAAAAACTTTAAAAACTTTTGTGCGCAAATTTAAAGTACGTTTATTTTGAATCTTTCCTAAGCACAGCAATAGCCACGATGATCAATTAGCTTAAATATTCCTGCTCGGGATTTTTTTAAGCCTAACGTTTTATATGTATTTCTTATAAGTGTTAAACATTTACCTTTCGGAGCTATATTATTCGCTGTTTTGGAACTTGTGACGTTGATGATTTCTTGATCGTTCCTTCTTTGTCTCATGGGTCTCGTGACTTTATCTGGAACTTGAGATTGAGTTCCAGGAATATAATTTCTCCCATACCTAAGTCTGACTGCCTCGGTTTGGCCGTTTGCATGCGACCGCTTCGGCTGAGACAAGCTGTCTAATCTACTAAATTGTCTCGAGGGTCCTCTTACAGCCTCCCCTCTCGCTTCTCTGATGGCTTCGTCAACTATATCAATAACTTTTTTCTCCCTCTCAACATTCTTATTCATATTCCCAATTGGTTCATTTATTAACTTTCCTCGAACCATAGAATTCCTAAATTGATTTTTTGTGTCGCTGTTCGATATATTTTTACTCGGAATCAATTTGCTTTCTTTACTTTCATTATCGACACGTGCAACTTTCTTCAGCAAATTAACGCGAGGTAAAGTTTTACTTTCAACAAAACTATTTGTTTTCTTATAATCCTTTGGTTCCGGAGTGACTTTTTGTCTACCCTTTTGAATATTATCGAATTCGTTGATTAAATGAGAAATAGCTTTGAGTGGATTTTTTGAAATATTTTCAGGACTACGAATTCTAACCTTCTTATGTGGCTTCGTTTCGTTTTTTTCGGTCCTAATGTGAGACTTAGAACTAATTATAACTTTTGTAATGCTATTAGCTTCGAAACCGGATTTTTTGTTTCCTTTATTGTCCGAGAATAGGTCTTCATTATTTTTTCCTTCAAAGCTAAAAATACTGGGATTGGAAGAAGTCAGTTGACATTTTATACTGGCACAACTATCCGTGGTTACAGCTGTTATTTTTTTGTCGATTGTTGAAGTATTATAGCTCCCAGTGGCTGGGGTAACTTTATGCTTTGAATACAAAGATTCCGATGAGTCCACTTTGCTCAATTTTCTCATTAATTCATAAATTTTATCTATACTTTTTTTGCATTCCACTGAAGTAAGGGATTTCTTAGAAAAAATATTAGAGTTGTTGCTTAAGCTAGCATTGGTACTCTCGAGCGGCGTGTTGTGTAACATTTCCGAGAAGCAGCTTCTCGCACGTCTGAGAATAAGCAATATTAAGCCATAAATATTCAATACTTGACACTGAAAAGGGCTGAACGTTAAAGGGGTAGACTGTATATGGTGGAAGGCATTGGAAATGGCTTAAGTCGAACAGGGGGCTGGTATGATAACAATGATGATGACTCCATACATCCATTCATTCTTTTTTATTTCCAATGTTGGACCAATGGAAGTGCACATAATTTAGCTGCTGATTCTACGCGCTTGGATAGTCCATAATGCTCACCGTAGATTTTGCCTTGCGCTAGATAGCAGCACTGACTATCCAGCTCGATACCCAAAATTAACTTGATATGCGTGGTAATCTGTTCTTTTTATAAATTGCTAACGACATATGTAACATGCAGATGAATTGCAGGTGCGTTTGCTTTAAGAAAGAAGCCGTCAGGAAAAGGAAGAAGATCCCTTCTTCCTGACGGCTTCTTATCCAAGAAATAATATATCTAACCTAAATCTAATATCAAATACGTCAGAAATACCAATTGTTGAAATACTATTGCGTTATTTAGGAATTGTTTAAATTAATGTAAAACTTGAAAAGCCAAGGCACTTTTCTAACGCTGTATGTTATAGTAAATGTATCAACTTACTTCTCACTATCAAATGAATCACTTTTTGGTTTTAAGTCTGACGCTGATGAATTGCAGGAAGTAGCTCCGACGAATGAATCAAAATTCGTAGTTGAGCTACTTATCATTGACGATGGTTGTTTGTATGATTTTGTCGTATAATTTTTTTGTTTATGTTTCAACTTTAAATTCATAATTTCTGTTTCGGGGTCGTCTAAATAATAATTATAATTGACACGATTTTCTTTTTTCAAAATAGTTATGTCTTTTACTGAATCATCGTCGTGTTCATCGTCCTTTTCTGACGGTTCAGTGTGAGAATGTTTGGCTGAATGGCTGCTGGTAACGCTCGTTTTATCGCCGTAAATTGATGTGTAAAAAGATTTATTCGTAATTGATAATTTTGTAACAGAGTTAGAGGGCTGCGCCATGACAATGCCTTTCCCATTTTTATGTTTCGTTACTTTACAATTTTCGCTGAGAGATTTCTTCTTTTTCTCCCTCCTTTCTCTTATTTCTAAAAGTTTTCGTCGCTTCTTTTCTTCGAGAACGTGGGATTTATTTTCATACGGCGATTTTACTCGGACTTTTGTCGGTGACTTCTTCTTTGTTAAGGTCGTTTCTTCATTTTCTTCCAATACGACTGTTTGCGTGCCCAACTTTTGTAACGAACTAAAGAGATCATCCGGTGCAGGTCGAAAGCAAGATATTTGCGTTTCAATATTTACTTGTTCACTGTTATTGAATTGCTTGTCGCTGGAGAAATTCGAAGTTCCATCATTTGTAGCCACAGTGAATAGCGATGAAATTTCACACAGCGAGAGTTCAGAACTTTTGGTGTCCGAGGACCCACTTTCACATTGAAAAGCAAAGTCTGTTGAATTTTCATCGTCTTTGGTATAAGTATGCACATTACCAACGTCGCTATATTCATTAAACTCTGTGATAGTTATTTGGTTTTGTACATTATCACTGTAATTCGTCTCAGAATTTAAAGAAGTAAATTCTAAAGGCAACCACGATTCTGGAAATTTTAACAAAGATTTTAGTAAACACATTACACAACTTTCGGGTCTAGAGCGATCCTAGTACTTATTATAATTAGTTTATTGTTCTTGGTTCATTTAATACCAAAAATATATTTTTAGTCACATTTTAATAAACTTGATGCATATGAATAGAATCTGCTATCTCTATCTTCAACGATTGGCTTAAGCAGATGCGAGCACTCTCTGAGAGTGATGGTCATGTTTTGTCCCAGCCTAGCCAGGGATGTGAAATTAAATATAAAAAACAACTTGAAAAGAGTTCTGAAGGAGTCATTTGTAGAAAAACACAACACACAATATATTTGTATATATTGCACGCCCTTGTTTAATAATGCCTTTTGAAATGTTAGGCAATAGTATCTTACCGTCTTTTATGGTCGGTAGACTATTTCGTATAACCAGCACTGATTCGATATCGCTCGCTAAATTATCTGTGTTTGACGATTTGAGCTGCACAACTATCTCAATTTGTGATTTGTTCCCGTCACCGCCCGCTGCTGGATTGTTTTCCTTCTGACACGATATTACCAAATTATTCTCGCACCGCTTGTCGAGAAATGTGAACGAGCCATAAATAAGTCGCGGGATTTTAATGATTCTCTTCTCCAGGATCTTGGTCAACGATCTGATATCTAACTCCGAGTGTATGAAGTCGCGCCATCTATTCTTAAACGCATTGACGTTGCATTCGATGCGTAATGGGTTGCTTACGCTTGCAACCTTAACAATTTCATTTTCTTTCCGATCCTCATATTCCTTTCCCAGTGTTTTCCACTTCTCTTTTGCCTTTTCTGTCAAATAATCTCCATTGCTAATGCGTTTTAATTGTTCTATTGTACGTCTTGCATACTGAATAATATTGTCCATGTATAAATTTGAATTGTCCTCCAGATTGTTGCAGCAAACGAAATCTAACAGGGAAGTCGAGAAAAATGTGCCGTCGAATGTTCCGAAATTTAACATCCTGTTTAAAGAATTAAACTGTTCTTTTCTAAAAGAGTTTTTGAACGAAATAGGATCTGAATAATCTGTTCCTCGATCTGCCTGGATAGCTATGTCTCCAAATTTTTGGCACAGCGTTTTATCTAAAGATGGAAAACTATTTATAAGGTCAATTCTCTCCTTGTTGATTAACACCACGTCGTAAAAGTCTTCGTTAGAGTAAAATTCGCTCTCACTCCCTTCCGATTCCTGATCTTCATTGTACACGACAGTCTCCACGTATTGGTTCGGTGGACGAAGTGTGTTTTTGTAGTTAGTGGAAGCCTGTTTCGTATCAACATTTTCGTAAAGTGTCACCAAATCTCTTTGCGCCAGAGTATTCATAACTGTAAGGGCAAAATATTATTGAAATAATATACTTATTACTTTAGAACTTCTGTATAAAATGAACAAAAAGACCGTGACCATGACCGCTGTAAAGTTCGATAGCATGTGCTATGCATGCTTCTAGTAATGTCAGGTTGAATCGGATGTATCACAGAACATAACATGCAAATAGCGCCAGAAAATCACTTGTTATATTGTTATTGTACTAAACTGATACATTGGTTTGAGTAAGTAGGTATGGTAAAATACTATGAAAAATTGCAATCGTAAAAATATAAGGTAAAGATATCATTAGAGAGTAGTGTATACGAAATTTAATAATGCATAATGAAACTACATCAGTCCAAGACTGGAAAGAGGCCTACTCTACTACTACTTATCCAACCATTTCCCGCCGTTTTCACAAGGTCATCGGTCTCCAAAATGGTATGACGTTGCGCTACAACACAACAATGCTACACGTGCGAAGAAGCACGCCGTTCTACTAGATGAACAAACTGATTGTGTATGTTTTAAAACATTTCCGTTAGTATTGAAATTATCTAGAGTTGATTATTTACTTTCATTGTCGCAGCTTTTTCCACCGGC
Organism: Papilio glaucus; assembly: GCA_000931545.1. Lineage (NCBI taxonomy): Eukaryota > Metazoa > Arthropoda > Insecta > Lepidoptera > Papilionidae > Papilio > Papilio glaucus. The sequence continues at coordinate 71,606 of JWHW01030957.1, read as the reverse complement.
CCCATTACTGTCTTCAGACAAATGACTAATCTGCATTTTCACGCGACACAGATTTCACATTACACCTTCAAAATTAACGAAAACTAAATGAAATATTACAGATAAAAGATTAAATAAATGCGTACAAAAGACACTGCTAAATAGTGTCTAAAATTTTTAGGTCAACATGTTTAAACAGTGATTTTTAACATGTGACAAGTGACAAGTAATTCATATTTGGAACAGATTGCTTTTGTAAATATGTAAACCAGTGTGAAATTAGCTTTAAGCACCTGATCTTAGATAAAGAATTATATAGGTTTGGCATGAGTGTACACCCGTAAGGGACAGATATACAATGTGTGAAAATAACATAAATAAATATGCCCGTAACCCAGAAGGGTAGGCAGAAATCATGAATTTCCATATCATTCAATGTCACGCCTAACATACTTCTTAAGGGTCGCATCTCAACGGTATTAACTCTACTAATATGCTTTTTCTGCCAAACCCAGCTCTCACTTCCATACATTAAAGTGCTGACTAGTGGACATTGTGGATTGCTAGACGAGCCTTCATAGATACATTCTGACTTCTCACTACTGTACTGTACTGTATAGCCCCACGCATTTTATTTCCTGCATTTATACTTCGTTCAATCATCATCTCCCTGCCCTACACCCACTTTATGTGGAGTCGGCACAACAGGTTTTCGATTTTAATATCGATCTATTTGAAGATCTAATTCATATAGATTTTGTAGGCCACAAACCTTTACGTGCGTCCTCGTATCTAGAACAAATGTACCTTTGCAAATTTCATTAGCATCCTCAAATAATTTCATCAATTATTTTAAAATAAATTTATGCATTATAATTTAAGGTGGTACCAAATATTTCAATTAATAAATAGGCACGACCCACCACGACCACGAGGAACATGAATGCAGAGGGAAAGAGAGAATTAATTTGACAGACAGACTTGCTATGTCAAATTATATTTTTGTAATCCATACCAACATAATCTGAGCTTGTAGTTCTTCTCGGTCTAATAAGAAAAGAGATTTGTCATAAAGTGGCTGTACAATGTTAAATTAGATACCGAGTTGGGTGCGTTCAAAATAAAACATACTATTGAAGTTATATTTTAATATTTATTTTATAAATATATTAAGTACAGTGTGCAACTTACAACTATTTACAATTCATAGTAAATGGAATGATTAACATTAATATAATTAGTG